>JAOCPS010115114.1:0-15312 GCA_025505425.1 Graphium colonna | reverse complement strand
TTTCCAATTTCCTTTGTATCAAGTCTCGTCTCGCAAGAACGGCCACGCCTCTGTATGCCTTGTCTTGGGGCGAAACTTCGTCGCGCCGATACACGAAATAATTAGGAACCCTTTCAAATTCCGGCCTTAATTTGGTCTCTCCTAATAAGATGACACTTAAGTCATACTGCTGGGACAGGGTGCGAACGTATGAAGCACTAGCTCTTTCACAACTTCAATATGCTTCAGTTGTTTGGAATCCTTACTACAATAGATATAAACGTCTCATCGAAACTATATAATAAAGAGCCGTCAAAGCTCTTAATTATCAAATCCCTCGCTGTGCGATGCGACATCATTCTTCCAAGCTTGTTAATTTTTTTATTTACCAATCATATGTACCAATTTAGGCTTAAGAACCGTAATAGCAAAATGAAATTTTTTGGCACACATATTTATTTAACGTCAGCAAAAACAAATTTCAGGTTAATTTAAAAAGTAACATAATACAACATTATTTCATTTTATATTATTAAAAAATAAGTTAAGTTTTATGATTTCGTAATTTGTATTTATTTAATTTTGTTAGGCTGCTATGATTTTTTAGTTGTAATTTATAAAGAAATATTACTTTGAATAACTATGAATGTCACATATGTACTCCTTTAACGTCACTTAATATTTTAGTAGCAAATGTTAAATGTTGATATACTATCTTTAAAATTAACAGTGTAACAAGTCGTTTTCCAAGAGCTCTTATAAAACGTCTTATAAAATCAAATGAAATAAACTCTTTAACAATATATAATATTAATAAGAAATTAATACATTTACAAATTCAAATAACAAAGTCCTTCCTGTGGAGCCAGTTAACGTACTCTCGTTTATATTCAAAGACAGAAACAAACTTTGATATTTTTAACCAATTAAAAAAAAATATTTTCCGATCAATTGAATCAAAAGTTTTTAATCAGACTGACTAAACATTATGTTGTATAATTTGCCTTCCATTAGTTTAGCATTATTTAGTCAAAATTTATCGAATGTATAATTTTAGGACGCAAAATTTATTTATAGCATTGACTTCTAAACTATATATTTTAGGGTCCCGCGAACATTTATTTTTATAAGATTATTATTGGTGCCCTGATTTACTACACAACTCGGCATCTGTTTCTCGAAATTCAATTTTTTTAAATGAAATCTAATACGACCGCCACATAGTATCGCTGGCCAGCACAACTACTACCTCCGGCAAATGCGCATCGATGCTCAATGCAAAACAAAGTAGTTTCGACTGGACGTTGCTTCGAAAAGTACAAACTGTGAGTGAACTGCGATCGTGATATAGTTTTGACTTGGATTTGGATTTCGGATATTGATACTGCATTACCGTTAACCCTCATTCCTTAATTTAAACTCTGGTCATGCTTCTTGTCGTGGATTTCATAGATATGGCTGAACGTACGCAGAGAACTTCTCTAAACAGTCAGACATATATGTTCGTAATACGTCTTCGTAACTATTTCGATATCCTATTTGAATCTCAAAATCGAGGGCCAATTTTAACCTATAACGTCAATTCTGGTATTACAGGAAACCATGGGTCACACTTACCAGATTTTTTGGCATTGCTATTGTTTCACTGTAACAATTAAAAATAATTAAATAATAAAGAATATTGCTTAATTTCATTTTCATTATATAATATTTGGTATCTAATATTCGTAATATAAAACAACAATTTTTAGACACAATATTATAACCCTTTTTTTGTGGAACGGCTTAACTTTCAGCTATTAAATATATTAAATTATTTTTAATCCTTATAAATTCTACAATGTATTTAAAAATATTTACGGATATAAAATGTTTTTTTTATTCCGATATTAAACATACATCTCATTTTTACCTTAAAATCACTCTAATTAGGTTAACTTTGCTAAGTTCCGCCAGAAATAAGGCGACGGTGAATATATACGAAATTTTAATGAAAGAAACCACACAAAGTTAATTATCTGAAAGAGGAGCAGGATAAGATTAATTTTAGAAGTCAGTAAATCCGTCTTTAAACCTTAATGAAAATAATGTTACTTTTGGTCATAAGTTAGTTTTCTATGAGTTTAAAATAGGTACATAAAAATTAAATCTTATATTTTATCTATTAGTTAAAAATTTGTTCAATGGCAGAGATACGAGTGAAAATGTATAAAAACACACGCACACGCACACGCACACGCACACGCACGCGCGCGCGCGCGCACACACACACACACACACACACACACACACACCACACACACACATTTTCTTTTACCTTTTTGTGCTTATTTTTTTTTACCAGCCATTTGATTTATATACGTACAGTTTTTTTTTTTTTCGTTTTTGTTCCTATGTATGACTTACTTTTATTTAATTAATAATTTATCTTTGTTATATACTTTGAACTGCAACAATCTACCGCAATCACTTGGAAATCGCAGAATGTTATCCCCCATAGGACAGGCATAGCCTAGTGTGGGGGTCAGATATATCCGAAAATGTAAATAGGGTTACGGTAAAATAAAGTTTTATTTTTTATTTTATTTTTTAAATAAGATAAAATATCAATCTGCCATAATAAATAAATTAAAATAAATATGTAAATTAGTATTAGTAATTTATAATAAATTATTAAATAAATATGTAAACATATAAATAAATAAACAGTCATCCCCCGTAGACTATACATTAGACACTGTATAGCTATCACACATAGACTATAGATACGATGAATTTTACGTTACGGACGTTTTTTGCCAGCTATGGTGCCTTCCGTAATGCGGTATAAGGAACTTCATTTCAAAAAGAAAATTTAGCACGAAGGCACTGCTTATTTCAGCATGAAATTTTTTCCTAAAAGAGAGAAATTAACTCATAAAAATGGTATTTTGTATGTACTTAAGACAAGTTAAAATAAATATCATGATTAAAAATAAAACAAAAAGCTGTAGATTTGTATATGCCCAGCATATCTTTATGAGCTTAGGACAGATAAAGATCCTTATTCCTTAACTTGTTCTTGTTTTCTGTTTTTTGGCGGATGGGGATGATTTTCAGTTATATCATTTTTAACTGTAACTGTTATTTTCGTGAATTCCATGACTATCCCAGCCCAAGGTAATGCCTTACGTCTTCAGGCAAGGTGGAGTGATGATTTGCGCAGGATGGCTGGCAGGGGCTGGATGCGAGCAGTCAAAGATCGATATCAGTGGCGTGTAATAGGAGAGGCCTATGTCCAACAGTGGACTGCAACAGGCTAATGATGATGATGATAATAATGATCCCAGCTTTAGTATTAATGTTTGTGGGTCTTACCTTTCTTTGTTTTTCTTTAATGTTTATGTTTTAAAATTTTTAATTTAATTTAGTATGTATTTTATTTAATAATTGTATATGAGCTGTAAGTTTGAAATAAATAATAATACCTTCTCTTTATCTGAACAGATTCAGATAGTTGTATTTTTGTTCTTTGAACCTCAAAATTTTAGGTAAATTTGTGAGTTGTGGGAAAATATTTCTGGTAGTGTTGGATATATCACTTAACGTTCAATCTTATTTTTTTTTTAATTTTTAAATCTATTTTGTAAAGAAATCGTCGTAACATCTTCATTTACTTAATCTATTTATAAAACTGAAAATCGAAGTAAAATAAATTTGGCATAATTTTTAAAGATAAATCTATAATTGTGTAACAAATTTTTCTCTGCCAAAATTTAAATTGTTGCATTTTATGGCCACGCTCGCCCGGGGAAGTACCACCACCCTTTATAAAGTCGGCATAAAATGAAGTATGCACGACTCTTGGGGATGGCGGATGGCCTACTCTTTCCTTTTTCCATAACTTTCCCCTCCAAATTCTTAATCCTGACCCTATCCGTTGACAACGCACTCGCGACTCTCCGGATGTTGAGTGTATCTGTAGGCGATGGGATCGCTTACCATCAGGTGAACCGTCTGCTCGCTTGTCTTCCATAAATATAAAAAAAGCGGCGGTCCATGAGTAAGAATAGCATAATAATTTGGCAACCGTTTAGTCATCACGGTGAATTGCACAAACTTCTTTTGTCGCTAGAACCAGCCGATTTAGTTATTTACTGCTTTCAGCGAAAGTTTTAGATAACGCTCTAGAATACTAATGACCTTGTTTGCGACGTAGTTTAGAAGCGATGTTTAATATAGCACTTTACGACAAAATAGTGGTTTCTTACTCTATTGATTAAAATAAATATAAACATCATTCAGTTATATAGCCAATTGCTTATTAAATGTAAAGCATAACATCTTTTAACAGCTGTTGCTGCACTTTTACGGCCACGCTTGCCCAGGAAAGTATCACCGCCCTTTACAAAGGCGGCATAAAATAAAGTGTGTATGACTTTTGGAGTTGGACGCTACAAATCCTTAATCCCGACTCAATCGCATTCAATAAACCCCTTCTATCCAATTTTCCAGGTTGGCAACGCACTCATAATTCTCCGGGTGATGCGTTGTTGGCGACGGGGTCGCTTAACATCAGGTGAACCGTCTGCTCG
The DNA here is from genome assembly GCA_025505425.1 of Graphium colonna. NCBI lineage: Eukaryota > Metazoa > Arthropoda > Insecta > Lepidoptera > Papilionidae > Graphium > Graphium colonna. The sequence continues at coordinate 10,759 of JAOCPS010115114.1, read as the reverse complement.
TTTGTCTTTCTTTACATAAAAAAATAAGTAAATATATATAATAGCCTTTATGTAGTGCATTGCTCACGTTAATATAGATTTAGTCTATTCAGCGTTTTTAATAGGGATTAGATATTCATCTAGATTCCTCTTCCCTTAACCTAGCCCATTCCTCTGTTATTAGGCATTATATTGTTTGTTTGCTATACTTTTTGTTTGTTGTAATACTTTATGACCGGCTAAATATGACATATCTCTTCCTCGGAAACATTATGTTCCCCTCCATCAACATTATGTTACCGCCTCTGTAGCCTAGCGGTCCGAGCCCTTGCTTTGTAAACTGGAGGTCGTGGGTTCGAATCCCGCGGGAGGACAATAACTTTGTGTTATTGTTTCTTGGTTGGATTAGGGCAATGCGGGCTGATCACATGATTGCCCGACCGAAAAGAAGGATGATCCATGCGTCGGAAGGGCATGCAAAAAGTCGGTCCTGTACCTGATCTCGCCCCGGTCGTGTCGGATATCCGTCCCATCGGGCTTTGAGAGTAAAGGAACAGAGAGTGCACCTGTGTTTGCGCGTACATTAGTGCACTATAATATCTTCTGCGCAGTTGGCTAATCCCGGATTAGATTGGCCGCCGTGGCCGTAATTTCGGTCAGGAGGACTTTAAGTACAAAGTTATGAACATCGTCATAAATATAGCTTTCATATGCATACATGACTATATGTTAGTCGTGCGATAATAAACGTTCTGATATGAAGATCTAATTTTTGGCAACAAAGATTCTTACACTTTTGATATCAAGTTCTTACTGAAATATCGATGTTCCTCAAAGGAACTTGATGTAAAAACTATTTTATTGCTTTAATCAAGACGTCTCATCCTCAATGTTTAATAAAACTATCGGCTCAGATGCGCTGAACATTGAATGCAAATACAATTTTCAAGTGATACTAAAACGTGACAGGCTACGTGACGGCGTTTACAATACCTGACTACTAAGAAGCGAGTCCTGAATAAATCACAGAAGAAACTAATATTTGTGCTATCTTTACGCTTCTTGCAGTGAAACCTTTTTCAAAATGAATTTCGCTTCAGACGACCAGACTTCGAAGTTCAGACGTAAATATAAAAATATAACACAGCTTAAAGAAGAAATAAAATAATACATTCTGAACGCCAATGAACAGTTTTAGTATTGATTTCTAACATATTATTCGAAATAGAGTAATAGGTAGATCTTATTACAAAAAAGTAATAAGAAAAAAATGTAGTTTATCAAAAATAATGGCAACAAATTTGTATTGTGAAGACTGGCGTTTAATTTAAAAGAAGAAAATTTATAACGCAAAAGGGAGCTATAAAGTCGGTAGAAGCTACTATGAACGGACGGTTTATACATATAACAAACTTTCAAGTGTTTGTCCGCTATTTGTGGCGTTAAGGGGCAGTGCAGCGGTAGATGATAAGAGCCCTAGATCAGTAAAAGGCTATTCAATCGTACCTTGAAGATGCCAACGTTGTATTCGGGTGGTTATTTTGAAGGTTAGAGATTAATAAAAAAAGAACGAAATTACGAGAAACCGTAAGCAGTGACCATCTAAGCGTAGATTTATAGCAGAGTCGAAAAAGAAAATCCTTAAAATACATATGTATGTTTGAATAAATGAAGGAACTGTTTAATAATACATAGGAAATGGAACGAGGCCTCTCTCCCGGCCGAATTTATAGTGATACTGATAATAACCGATCCGTGGCTGCCTTCAGATCGGTTTCGATTCGTTGCGAGATGGCTTTACCGTTACGAGAAGTAATGCCACATTTTAAATAAGGTTGGTAAATGGTTATTACCATATACTTCAAGTATAACTTGTAACACCTCTTCTACCTTTTTCCTTTCAATGTTTATAAAGAGTAAAATACATCTTTCTTTTTTTTATTTCAGCATTTAATTTTGTTAATAAATAACAACGTATTTGTACATTAACTTCAACATTATTATTATTAGTAAACACATACAAAATGTTCAATGGCCTATCAGAAATCGATATCGCGATCGCGCATAAACCAACAGAAATAACGCGCGAAATACGCAATGAAATAACGGATTATTTTGCGTACTTGTATTATAAATGTGAAATTTTATTTTCCGCCGAGGCAATATTCTCTGTTTTGTTACAAGTATAAAACGGGTTTAATACTTAGGCGGTACGCGGCGGCAGTTTGGAGGCGCTCGCTGTTGTAATCTAACATAAACCACTGTGCTCCATGATTTATGGACCACTTAGACCAATGTCCCTCGCACTTGAGTGTTTTAAAACGTATTGTAACGATATTTCGTCGGATTATTACGTAAAATATACACACAGCTACATAGACCCTGAATAACAAGAGCGGTATTTTCCCTGTAACAATACGGTACCACTCAGTACACTGTAAATGTGGCTGAATGTTCCATAAACCAACGCATAATTACGGATAAAATTCATATAGAGTGCAAACGATTGTAAGCCTCTATTTAGCGATGGGAATAAACTGAGGCTTCGGATTAAAAAGCATCGCTGGCGTACATAGGATTCCAATACAAAATCTATTGGAAGCGGGGCAACGTAAAAAAACCCGGCAGTAACGGTTTCTGAAATAGAATTCGCATTCAAATGCGGAGTGCTGGTGCAAGCAAACGTTTCGATTACACGTCCTATTGAATCATGTGCGGGATGGCAAGTGGGTTTGGGGCAAAGAAAGCGGAATGGCCAGCGCGTGGCACCGACCGCTGTCGGATCAGGATGCAAATTAATACGCGCCCTCGGTTGGCCCGCATGAATATGCATGCGTCCGTTTGGCCCCGAATACATTCGGCGTCCGACGCGCAGCCCCCTTATTCACCGCAAAACCAGACCTCACACGGATGGAAGGCGCATCACATATCCAATTCCAATTGATTTCAACTTAGAGCCGCGTCGACCGTAATTTCACTCAGAGATATTTTTTTTAGTAAATTTCCAGGAGATACTTATAAATATTTACAGGATTTATTATAGGTAGAAAATATATTTTTTGTACAAAAATCTCAGATCAAGATTATTTCTAAGACTTACTTAAAAAATCTCAGATCAAGGTTTTGGAGACATTTAAAAAAATGTGTACAATAGACAACTGAATTCAAAAGCTACAGCATTGACAAAATACAAGCAATCTAAAAGTTCACTTGCTATGTAACAGCTTAGAATGAGCTCTCCCTCAAGCTATCGCTGCCATAAACTCTTGGCAGCAGTCCATCAACATAAGTGTTACAATTCGAATAAAATCGACCAACGCGGTACCATTTTGCATATTTTCGAAGAGAAAATGTTTCTAGTTTTAATAACCAGGACCAACGTGTAAGTTACTTAACTAAGTGTAAGTTAAATAACTCACTCCCTGGCATAAGCGTAAAGATTGAAGTGCCCGTTTCCACGCAAGCATTTTACGTGTAAACCACGACGGGTCTTTTAATAACTTGATTTAAATGAAAATAAGTTCGCGTCGAGTTACTTAATCGGGGTCACTTGGAATTTCCTTGGGACGTAAGGACGGCGCTGAGGCTGCACATCGCGAAATGAAGTAGGACGGAGGCGCCCGTCAGCTACCCCATCCCACCGCCGTACCCCACGCCGTACAAGCATACACAGTAGCACAGGTTATAAGTAGTCAGCTATTCTCACGATCTTTTCAAATTCGACCGTGCGAACACTACAGGTGTCTTTGTTTCTTGTCGGCCGGTGTCATTCATTACCAAGACTAGTGGACGAAGTTCACCAGCCGTGCGATATTTTTAATTAAGAATAAGTTTTTCATGATCATACGGAATGCTTCGAACTGCGTGAAAATAAGATAACCGCGTCGAGGATTTTTTTTGATTAATTCCAATTAAAATCTCGTTCGGAGATCAACGGTGGTTTAATTAAAACTGTTTTTTATAAGGACGCCCGGGGGCGGGGGTCAGTCGACCCCTACTATTCATTACTCCTAGAGGCTACACATGCCGATGTTCGGTTTAATTAGTTTTTGTTGGAGGACCTACGATCTTCTTGATTCAATATTGGAATCGGAGTAAGTTCGAGTTAAGCGTTAATTATGTATTTGTTGACCCTCTTATATAAAAATTATGTACATAACAAAATTGCTGTAATATATCTTTTCATAAAACTTTTGCTGTACATATCTTAGGATTTTTTAAAGCGCAGGGATAAATTGTTTGCTTTCAAACATCTCTTTAGAAAGCACTGATAATTTCGGTCTTTATAAATTCAGAAACGGAAAGCATCGGAAATTCATAAATAATTTATAACTCATTAAATACAGCTAACATAAAAAGACGATTTGAGAAAAGGAGCCGGCTAAGAAAACTTCTCGGCTCTGGCTTGCTTGCTTTATGGTTAAAATCTAATTTTTAAAAAATCTTAAAAGGCATAGAAATATTGAGATGTTCACGCTAAAAAGTGAACCCACTATTTCTTTGAATAAAACGCAAAAAGTTTAAGTGCAATTATAACAAGGATAAATAAAACGTGGGTAAAAAATAAAAAAAAATGAATATTATAATAATTACATACACGAAAGAAAGGAAACCTTTTTGTGGAAAAAATACCGAAATCAACGGTAAGTAGCAGCGATTATGTTTTCCGAACTCAAAAATGTACATGAACGATTAGCCTCCTAGTCGGGAGCAGCCGATGTCGTTATAAAGAAATATTTCTGCTAATACCCCACTTGGCTTTTGGCGACGAGCTCTGGTAATTTGTCACAGCTTCCAAGCCCGAGATGTTTATTCAAACGGGGAGATTTTATTGCAACGACATAAATCTTCCGCCGAAGACGCGGTGGAAGTGACGCGAGAGTCGTAATCGCACGACAATGTTGCCTCTCTCACTTTCCGTTCACTACATTCACACTTTTATTACGTATTTTTCATCGAATAAGTTATCGGGGGAATTCTGATTTATCGTCGTTACGGTGGGAATTCCGCAGACGACGTGCGGAAGGGGTGAACGTTTTGGCACATATTAGAATATGAAAAACACATTTTGGCATACTATACTGTTATGTATCTATTTATTGGTACGGTTGGCATATTACAAAAACTATTCGGAGGTTAAAACTATTTTTTTTTCTTAGGATTCAGCAGAATCTTTCATAACTTTATTCTTTGAGAAGTAAAATGATATATATTAGAAATATAACATCTACTTACTGACTACAAGTAAATTATTGTAAGCTATGAAGTTAATTCATGGACTATGGATTACTATCGCTCTTCTGCATCTGATTCCTTTTCGATCGCGTCGGATATCCATTTCGCAAGACCATGAGAAAAAAAAACGAGTGCCAGTCCCCACGATTTTAAACTATAATACCTCCGGCTATATTTGTCAACCTTACGTAGACACGATGATAGTTTGTTTTGCCGTGTTTACATAATACGAAGCAATAATTACACTCCTAAAATCACTTTTACTGCAATGTGTATTACATTTGGAAGCAATTATACTGTCACAATACACCGTTACAACGTTAATAATACTTAAAGCAAAATGAACAACATTTTATCCCAATAATCGAGTATTACAAGTCATAATATCCGAATTGCGAACTACAAACGTATTGTATGCTTCACCATAAAGTATTCATGTAAAAACATTTAAGCTGCGAGCACTCAACGAAGCCGTTAAATTTCGAAATCATAACTTTTCCCGGCGCGCATTAACCCTTGCGAAATTAAAATACGAATTGAAAACCTTATTGTGACGGGTGGAATGGAAGCGAGTTATTAATTCAAAGTTGCGTCAGTAATCCTGTCGGACTAACATATCGTTATCATTTCGGACATGAATAAAACTATATGGGACTGACGTAGCTAACCGCAAACTTTGGTCGCGGGGGAATATTCAAATAGCTAGTCGTAAGCGAGTGCAGAGCGTATTGAGAGTTGAGTACTAATTATCACATTGCACGGAGTCCCGTAAGCGGCTTTTGTCGCTGCATTGCCTCCGATCCCATTCTTACCTCGCTACCTTTTGTTTTATTTTAAATGACCTATTTTCTCATTTAAGGAACACCGGATTACAACTTCAACTTATATTTTACTCCTTTTTATCGTCATTTTTCTCGTGCCATTGTGTATATTCATAATTAATTTGTCTTTCGGGACATTAGATACTTTTCCGGATCCTTTCCTCTTTTCCTGGTTCCCTTTCGTTTATATTTATTGCTCCTTATGTTGCGATTTATTTATTTTTGCACGTTGAGCTGTGTTGGCTGGACGACCGGCTAAAAATTATTATCTCTTTTTAATTTCTTGGGTGTCAGGTTAGTTCCATATATTTTTGGCCTCCTGATATCGTGTATGTATACGTTTAGGAATTAACCGTTAAATAGTTGAAACTTAAAAGCGAAACCAATAATCAAACAGATAGATGAACAACGACACTTCCTTGGCATTCATAATATAAATAATTTGTGCAAATTCCAAACGTTATACGAAATATAAAAAACGGTAAATAATTATTACTCATGTGATCAACAAATCACAAATTCCTAGCGCGAATTAGTTATTTCACTATTAATGATTAATATAATCTCGAAAAGTAACAATTCTACTAGTGCTATATACTGAAATCATTTGCAAATATAATCTAATAAATAAGCAAACAGTCTGGATTAGACGTTGCTGTCATTACAGAATTGATTAATTCCTTCCTTATAACGGAAGATCGTACGGCCGACGGAAGCTGGCTTAGAAGCACTTAATAACGTAGTTTGTCTTATATATGATTGCTGCGCAGATGATCCAGATTACTAATAAATTGAAGGTACATTTAACAAGCCATTTAACATGTTGCATAAACTGAAATTTGGTGTATGTTTACGCTGTGGAAATGTAGATAATTTCACTAAATGAATGCTTGTATAGTTACTCTAATGATCTTTTAAGGCCAGTGGGGTAGGCAATTGTTTTACTAACCGCAGGTCGTATATTCGTAGCGGGCGAACAATGTATTTGTTTGTGTCATCATAATGTAATGTGATTTAGTTTTCTTCTTATTTTATTGTAATATGGTCTGATCACGCGACTATCTGATAATACGTTTTAAAACGTCGGATAGGCATTTAAATGTCAATCCTGCTCCTATTTGGCTCTCCAACAGGATTTCATTTCTATTGGTCTATGGAAGTAGATGTAGAGAAATTATACTTATGTTTGCGCTTGTACATGTGCACTATAATATCTCCCGCAAGATGGCTGATTAAATATGTTGTGGTCGAAATTAGGCAAAGAGAATATAATATATTATCTTAAATCTGGTTTCAATGACTTACTAAAACCTAGGTTTCAAGGATATTTTTATCCGTATCTAATCGCTGCAAAATTAGCTACTTAAAAATCCATAGAAGGGACTCTTAGAAATACATAGAGAATAATTTTAGGAGTTACTTATTTACTATTTTTAACAAACACGCTATGTGTTGGCAAAAGAAGCAGCTGAGTGATGCCGATTTCAACAGACATTATAAATAAAAGTGGGTAAGTAGAAATCTTTTTAATAATAAAGTATATTTTCGTAAGAGAGACAAAGGAAGGAAAAAAAAGGAAGATCAAAAATGAAACAGCTCATAAAAAACTACAATGGCCGTATTTATCAAAATAATTATTAAGGATACTTCTTTTCAGATAAACTGGAGCTCGTATAAGCAAGGACAAAGGTTCTTTATCATTCCAGTTCTCTAATATCTAAAGAGGCGGATGCCACGAACAAGTTGGTGCTATAAAAACACATTTCATTATGAACATAGAATATTTTAATAAGCAAGTTTCTTTAATATTAAGAAACAAGAAAACTAAACAGTTATTTTTGCATAATCACGAACATTTAAAGTAAGCAATAATTATTATGCTTAAATTTTAACTTCTAACTTCAATATATAAATCTTCTACACTTCGAACTTTAATATATAATTCTGTAAATATGTAAACAAGTTGGTCTGTGCGTAGTTTAAACGCGTATCAATATGATTTCTTTCTCTCTTTTGAATGTAATGAATTGTCGTTACTTTTCTAGAGATAAGTTTTTTTGGAACGAAGTTACTTGATGCGGCTTGCGGTTTAAGTGACTTTGCGTGAAACCATCGCGTGATGCGGCCTGTTCTGTATATGTGTGTGCGTGAGAGTATCAGGTATAGTAGAAGACTAAATGAACACGTGATGAGTGTGTGTTGGGTTCAAGTATTTCTCTCAAATGAAACAAAATGAGTTAAACTGGTATGAAGAAATTTCGTAATAACTGGTAATATTATTTCGTGTAGTATTATGCCTTTTAAATTTCTCGTGTTGATTTATAATATGAAACAAAATATACAGATTTTCAAAATTGATAATACCACCAGGTACTGCCATATATCTTCTCCGACGGCACCCTTCTATTGTTTTAATTTAAAAAATGCATTTACAGTTTAGGAAAAATATTATGATAAAACTTTACTTAAGTATCAGTACGCAATGTGGTACGTAAACCGAATATGCCTAAAACACGCATAAAGCTTTTTTCAAACTCTACAGCCTTGTATAGTTATCCGAGTAGCGTTCTTTTTCATCAGGTAAACCATCTTTACGACAGTTCGTGCTTCGCATAATAATTCATGTGATTTTTTGTTGCCAAAGAAGTTGCAGTAATACATAGACATAGTAATTTCAAACGTATGAATATCTGCGAATTTATTTTCTACATTATATTTAAATGGAGTATGCAATAGAATATTTTAATTATTTTTGTTAATACCACCAATATCAACTATGAATACTTTAGTCATTCCGTTACTTTCGTTAAAATTGTTATATTCATTTTCCTAGTAAAATCGCCGTTTTATATTCGGGTATAAAGTAGAATAAGACAAACAACGGGCTTAGTTGTAATCACTTTCGCAGCTCGCCCGAAATCTTACAATTAAGTTAATCCATTAAATGGAACAGGTCGTAAGCTAAAGTATGCACAAGGAAACAGAAACTTTATCACTTAGTACACGCGTATACGCTCAGAAGTAAAGTTGGAAAACTGTTTTGCACGCCTACAACAATATCATAACGCAATTTGTCAAGTGTCGAGAAGTAAACTTGTTACGAACTTCCATTTTTATAAAAAAAAAAAATTCTTCTTGTAATACTGAATTGCTAAGCCATTGACTTTAGCATCGAGGGTCGTGGGTTCGAATCCCATTTGTAACAATTATTATTGCACGGCCTACAGGTAATTGTTTCAAATCTGGGTGTTTGTTTTTCTTTAAATCTTTAACCATAAAAAAGAAGGTTTGGTCATAACTAATCATGCCACCCCCATAGATACAAATTATTTTATGGACGACTTGCTAATTTAAATAGCTCTTACAACACAAGCCACAGTGTTTGAAAAAAGGGCAGCGTCCTGAGCAAAAGAAAAATAAAGTAATGAAGAAGATATCCATAAAAATAGACGCACTTATAAATATGGTAAATAATTTTATTAAAAAACAGTATCTCTCGTTATGTTTTAGCATGTTAATAGAATATATTTCATACGATCTGCAAAAAACTTGTCATGCATTCATGACGATTTTTGTAGATAAGATTATCTGTAGTGGTAATTTGGTTGCTAGCTTTGGTCCGCGGCATTGTTCACTAGAACCAAAATTTGTAATTTTTTGGGATATTATTAGAATTGCGTCTGGTCTCTTTCCGTTGGTCTGTATTGTATGTAAACTTTTTGTGCACCCGACGTCATCAAAATTTCATGATGATCAGTCGATGTCGTTAAAAAATGATGAGGCTGACAAAAATAATGTTATACAATTCCAAATTTTGTACTAAATAAATAACCCACAAGTCGTGCAATAGTAAAACTTAATAAGAAATCTATTAAAAGTTGCTATAATGATATAAAAGTTAAATCGGTTTTTTTCAACTTTTGTTTGCCCTATCTGGTAACGCAATAGCCAAACTTAAACTACTCATCAATTTCTATCCGATACAGTAACAATTTTTTAAATTATACTTTTATAAGTATAATTTAAAATCATCAAACATCGGGATTTATTATAAAATACCTTATGGTATTTTATAATAAATCCCGATGTTAAAAGATTTTAGCACTTTATTTTTAAGGTTTGTCTCGTTAACTGAAAACTTTTACAATCTAATTTTATTAAACTTTTTAGTACTTCTAATTGAAATGTTATTAATTGTTTTTCTTTTACATTTACTACTAATGTAACAAAGGAAATTAAACGACCAGATTTTTGATGAACATCTAAATTAAAAAAAAATCCTTTGGAAAATTTTGCTTATTCTAACCGTTGATATTATAATTTAAATCGGGGTTTGAAAATGCAATTGTGAATTTATAATTTCAAGAATTGATATCAGGGATAAGATAATTTTAAAAATTCAAAACAACTTTACAGATTTGCATGCGCCGCCGCAATTTACGTTATGTAGTCAATATTGTTGTGATATTCGAAAATAAATTCGCAACACGTTCCACTTGTACTATGATAGGAAGACGATCCGCATCCGTGTGCTGGCGTTGAGGTAGTGATATTTTATTATTTACGAGAAACGTGTCGATCAGCATTCTACATACACAATACAGATGAAAATGACGCAAAAGAAAGAAAAATTACAATAAAGATAGTTAGAACGCACTAGATTGACGGATAGAGAAATGAGTTTGCCTTTTATGTCGTTTGTAATACAGAAATGTGAAATAAAA
>JAOCPS010114792.1:0-15323 GCA_025505425.1 Graphium colonna | reverse complement strand
GTCAGACATTATGGCCGTACATGAGGGATGGAAACTAATTATGGTGAAGTAGCATTGGAAAAATCTATTTAGAGTACTATTGACTTCTATAAGAGAGGGTTATTTATAATCTAACAAAATGTTTGTATACTTATTCGTGTAAGTAGCAGATATGAATTTATTTGTCAACTATATCAGGATTATAAAGCTGAAGAGTTTGTTTGTTTGAAGGGAATAATTTCAATAATTACTGATCAGAATTGAAAAAAATATTTCGCTTTTAGATAGCTCTTTCACCGATGAAGGCTTAAGCCAATGTTAAGCTTTAGCTTATCTTTAGTAAGTAAGGAAAAAAGAGCTATTGCTAAGTTTCGCCAGCTCTTCTAAATAGAATCTGCTTTACGAGCTGGTGTTAGCTTATAATACACGAATCTTTAAGAAAAAATGACGTTCCAATTTAGCGCGCAAGCGCCTACGTGAATTAAAGTATTTTTGAATTTGGTTTTGATTTTGAACGTATGTAACATCACGTTATGACCAACAGGAATGGAGCAGTGATGAAAAATGATTGCAAACCAAACGAAATCTCAGGGAGCAGCTAGTCCATTTATATAAGTAAAACGTCTGACTGTTTGTAATTTAAAACTCTTGTTACTAGATCTACATGGAATTAATACGATACTACTTAACAAAGAGCTATATTTTTTTTATTTTTGCCTGTTTGTCTGTTTGGATCAGCTATCTCCGAAACGGTTGGACCGATTTCGACTAAACTTGACCGGCAGATAAATAATTGTATAAGGAGTAACTTGGGCTTAGCCAAAGTTTCAACCAGGGCGTTAATTTGCAATAGATTATATAATGACACGGAAGATATTATAGTAAACGTTTGTATAGATGTTTCAATTCATCTTGACATAATGTCTGCGTATACGTGACAAGAGGTACAGTCAACAGTATGTTTTTTTATACTTAAATATCAGTCGAAAATTTTATTTACACGTTATACCACCTTAAATTTCAGATTTTGTAACTCAAACATTTATAATTAATAGAATCAGGCGAAGCTGTTCGTAGCAAATATATGAGCGCACGCATAAACATGCGTTAGGCACCTCCCTCCCTTCCCACACTGCTTGTGCGGTCGCTCTCGTGCACGATCGTGCAGACAAAACCACCACCAAGCGATAATGTCAGCAGGACCATGCAAAATCCCTACCAGCAAGCAAGTTGTTACCCTCACACTGTTACATAGTTATGCGGGCGCTCACATAGTTGCTTACAGGTTGTTAGGGATTTTTTTCGCGGAATATTGCTAATTAAACGGTCTAATAGAATTGTTTACATTTCATGTATCATATTTATTTAGCATATATTCTTTATCGTCTTCGAAAATCAGATGAGGGTATAAACTTTTTATACCCAGTCTCGTAAGAATGATCAATGCTGACGACACCGACTAGCTGGCTGATGGAAAATATCACGACTGAAAGGAAATGTAAAAAAACTAATATTTCGTACATAATATGACAAACCAAATACACGTTTCAAAATATGCTGATTTATTTAATTTTTCATTAATCTTAATTTGTAAATCTATTTAATGACAACGGTATTTCCGCACCGATACAAATAAGGAACCTTCAAGAAAAGATCTTACTCTTATCTCGAAGGCCGGCAATACTCTCATGTTGTAGGAGTCCATCGACGGCGGTGATCACTTACCATCAGGTGAGCCGTCTGGTCGTTTGCCTCATTCTTCATTAAAAAAAAACACGGGCGCATTGAGGTATAACATTCATAAATACAATTAATGCAATGTTATTCGTTAGGAAATTTAAAGGGCCCATATCTAACTGCAATCGTACCACCGGCAATACTTTTTGTATTTCACTTCTCACGCGATTATTTTTACAACAGAGTCGTTGAACCGTACAACGAGTGGTTTTCCGTTGAAAAAACAATAATTGCCACAATTCAACTTGACGTAGAAAGAAGTTTTTCAAAATCGAGGCCGTTCGCCGCTTGGTAACGAGGTCGTAGAGGCTCGTAGAGGCGCGTAGAGGCGCGGTCGCGTGTCCGTAGCTCGTTTTTCACGAGATCCAATCGGTGACGCTAACGGCGTTGTATAGTGCCCCCCTAGCCAATTTTTTTTTTGGGTTTGAGCTTTATGAACTTGAGAGGGTTCGATTCCGCGGGGGATCAATTTTACGTTTCTCAGTTGGGTTAAGGCAATGATCGAGGAATATGCGACGGAAAAGTTGTCGTGAGTTTTTTAATGGGTACCATGGTTCCTCCGACCGGGATTGCCACAAAACACCACTAGCCTATCCACAAGACAACGAATGGCTTATAAAGGATTTTACCCAGGTGGAAAAAGCAATGCTGATCACCCGATTGCATGAAAATAAAGCTGATCCATGCGTCAGACATGTAAAAAGTAGGTCCTACACCTGATGTTATCAGATCATCCTCTTCTCCAGTGCAGTCCGGCTGATATCTAAGTAGATGAGATTACCCGCCGTGGCCAAAATTCGGTCAGGAGTTTTTATTCTTGTATACGCCGCACCAAAACATAGCGGTCTCTACGCGCCCCCTCGCGTGATCGTAGCCGGACTTTTTCTACGTAGATATCACTGCCCCTAACTTATAGATTACGGTGATTTATGATGGCTTCTCGTTTTTTTGGTGGCGTATAGTGTTTTTACGGTAGCATTTATGGCTTCAAAAGGAGCGGTGGCCCAGTGACTCGCTATCTATGATTGTGGATATCTTTTTAGTTGATGGATCAAAATTTTTAAATTTTAAACTACGTCAAAAGTCCCTCCCACTTACCCGCAGACCTCCCCGCTTTCGCCCCGTAACCCGATGTGACGTCACGGCTGCCAGGTACGCAGTTAACTCGACCGGGTTTTACATACTATAGCTTTTTTAAATTTTATTTTTTATATGAAAGGACTTATTTACGAGTTAGTCCAATAATTCAAAATTACTGTAAATAATAAATAATTACATCTAAGGCGTATGAAATAGTTGTATGTATTATGATAAACACATACTGTTATTTTTATTTTAATTTCAAATACGCCATTTTAGTAAAATGCATTCCTCCTTAACGTAAATTTGAACAAAGGCAAGCCTCACAACTGTGAGTTTGCGCAAATCTTAGAAAAGAAATATTACACACAAAAACCGATTTGGATGAAATTCAACATATGAATTGTTTATCAGCAAGATTAACATACGAATAATTAGGAGTACATATCAAGGTTTTAATGTATATTGTGTACTACAATTAAACACCTAACTACTCAATTAATGTGTTTCCTACCTTAAAGGTTTGCTGCAAGATAAATTTTCATAGGGTTAAGCAAGCCTTTGTGCATGGATTTTTTTGTATTGTCCTACTGATTTGATGATTTATTGTGTGTACAGTAAATAATAAAGAAATAGAGGATGGATTAGGACAAATAAAAAAATGCTCGGATGAAACCGCACAGAGTAGCTTGTACATATACATGTTTATAATACTTTGTGCATGCATATAATACACTATTTCAAAATTTTGATTTAAATATATATTCTTTAATGATAAAAATTACACCGACTTAAGAAAAAGTTAACAAACATATCAAATATTTTTAAATTTTTGTAACTATTTTTTTCTTTCCCTATTATGGTTCGGGTTCTTAATGTTATATGGTAATTGTAGTAACTAAATAGGTTTCCGTTCTCTTTAATTTCAGTCTGTTTTATAATGTAGTTTTATATTACTGTATATTCATTGTCTTGGAATGTTTCTGTATATATTAAGTTGGTAAACCTTAATAAAAAAAATAATATCATACACACACACACACACACATCGTCAATACGCTGATAAACAACGCACGTATAACAACATACGTAAAATTAAATCCAGCATTAGGCCGTGTACAAACGGAGCGTTTCCTCCGACCGATCGATGCGCCTCGCCTCGCCGACAAACAACTGCGAAAGGGTGCCCCGCTCCCGTTCGCGGAATTCTCACTTATCTTTATTCCAAAGCGAGCGCGGAAGCAATTGATGCGCTTAGACGCACAGACTAATTGGAGACAGAGTGTTTGGTGATATTTCTTTTTGCATTTTCCTAAACAATAGTAATGGTTGAACAATACTTTCGTATCATGAGTGGTTGCGTTTATTTTACAGAACAGCAGCATAGATATTTTCACTACCTCTTTAGATACAAAAAAAAACTTAACAGAGGCATTATTTATGAGCATTGATAAAATAATTATTATTGCCTAAAAGCATTTCACATATCTATTGTAATTTATTGCATAGTCATAATAGTGTATCGACATTTCTCCGACTTTTTGGAACGAAGTTCCTTAGGGGGCGTTGCGGAGAGTAGCCTAGCCGGGAAAAACGTCCGTAACGTAAGACTTATCGTATCTATAGTCAATGTGTGATGGGTGTTAGACCCATCGTACATTGACTAAACTGGACTATGCCTATGACCTCGTAGACTTTACATTAGACATCGTATGCTGTCTAATGTGAAGTCTACGAGGGATGACTGACTTTATTTATTTTAATATTTAAATGTTTACTGGTTAATTTACATTTTTATTAATTAATTATTTTTATTTATTTATTCTTTTTTTATTTATTTACTTATTAATGTATTACATGTATTTATTTGTTATTCATTTGCGAGGAGAATATAGAATTCTCAAACATCATCTAGCAAACTGACATGGCGATGGGACCTTTCCGATCGGACCGCCTAATAACAGTAGCAAGATATTCAGCTCTACGACTTTTAGTTAAGATATGCAACCATTATTGTAAATATCAACAACACTCGTCACCAGCGATTTTTTTTTATGGAAGAAAGTCAAACGAGCAGATGGACGATGAGATTCACCTGATGTTAAACGTTTCCGTCACGCATAGACGCAACATCCGAGGAGTCACAAGTGCGTTGACGACTTAGGAAATTAGATAGAACAGCTTTATTGAAAAATATGGGCCAGGATTAAGGTGTTGGAGGGAAAAGGAGTGGGAAAATAGAATGGTCGACATGGCCATCCAGCATTACAAAAAGTAAATCATACTTTATTATATGCGGACTTTGTAAAGGGCGGTGGTACAGCTGTGAAAAGATGTTATGCTCTACTAACTCATAAATCACCAGCGATATTTCCGGACGGATAACACTTAAGGGCTAATAAATGGAAGGATAAAAAATGCCTAAACATACCTTAAAGGACGGCAACGTTCCTGTAATTCCTCTGGTGTTGCGAGAGTCCATAGACGGTGATGATCGATTACCATCAAATGGACATATTGTCTGTTTGCCCCTTCTTCGTTAAAAACACAACGTTAACAAGATTTATTTCACAGAAAATTGTAAAGCCGATTTCAATCGCCTTAAAAATGAACATTCCAGGGATATTAATTCGTTATTTTGATTAAAAAACAAACCGATTTTTCTGAATATTCTATAGGAACATAAAAAAGATCTCTCTTTTTAAATAGAGATCCAAATACGGAACCTCCTCCTCTTTTGGAGTCGGTTAAAAAACAATAACTCTCTCTGTAGCCACCTGCTCTACGCTCGTAGCGTCACGTAACGAGCAATTCTCGGTAGGCTGCGCACGGGTGCGCCTGAAACCGGGAGGGGAGCCCCTCTCCGAGGGAAGAATGCATAATTGGGAACACGAAAAGGGATTTCCTCAAACGCTGTAGCGTGGAACCGACGCACTTCGAGGGTCTACGTGAAATCGGTCAATGGCGGAAGAAACGGTTTGCATCAACGGATGTTTCGTTCATTAACTTATTCTAAGTATGTAGTTTGGTTGTAGTAGTATTGACAATAAAGCCGATTTGCACTAAATTTAAATTTAGAGGACATATGACTTAAACAAATTTTAGAAAATATTTTTAAATAAAGAACTGATATTGGGTGTCAAAATTTTACAGTTCGCTAAGCAGATTTAGCGCATTGCACGACGTTTTCAAAATGTTAAAGAAAATTTTAATGATATATAGGAATATGGTACAAGCGGCCATAAATGAGCAAGTTTAAACGAAACATAAAGAGTTTTGTATCACGATATTTTTCATTCAATAACTTTTTAGAAAGTATGTAACTTTTTTTACGGTTTTTGACAATTAATAAATAAGTTTAAACATGTGGAATAAAGAATTTTGGATAATAAAAAACTTGTACAAAGCGACTTTATAGAAGTCACTCGTGCTTACGTAATGCTCTCGTGAAATATTGGTATTATGAGATAGGACGAATAGACAGACAGTTGTAATAAAACGCTCTAATAAAATGAAAATCTTGTGCGTGTCATGAATATAAAAAGAACTATACCGTATACATATGTATCCAATCGTATTTATATGTACATAGACTCACGAACGAGTGCTACTCGACCTACAAAATGGCCTAAAGTTATGTAACAAATTCTATAACAAAATCTGATACGAGAATAAAATCGTTTTATGCACTAACACTATTTTGAAAAATATGAATACAAAAAATTGACATTACACGCAGACCACGAAGTTAACCCCAATTTTAATAATGGTCTTAAGGAATTATATTTTATTATATACCCATCTTGTATTCTTAAAAAAGTAACATATAAATGAATTTGTGCCTGTGAGAATCACACTTAACATCAAGTGTATACGCCAAGCGAACGCAAAGTTATTTTTCGTATGCTTGAAAACATACGTGAAATTTTTACATCTCCGATTCCGATCATCCTGTATAAAGTATCAAAGTTTCTTCTTTATTTAGTAACAAGCTCTTATGATCAATAAGAAGCGGAAAGTTGTATCGGCACTTCTATTTTAGCGGAAGGCCTAGGGTTGCCAGACAGACGTTAAATTCCGGATAGTCCCGAAATAACGTGCCTAATCTCGTATCCAGGAATTACACATTATGAGTGTTTGTAAAATTAAATAAAAATATCGAATGCCTTTTACTAGTAAATAATAAAAGTTTTCAAGAAAAGTTATAATTAATAATACAATAGTTGTATATGACACTAACTGCTCTCTACGGCTTCACCCGTGCAAATTTTACGTTTTTAAAACATATTTCGTTGATGCTCCACTCCAATATTCATAGAGTCATGTTATTTAACCTATAGACTTCCTTGATAAATGGACTATCCAACAGTAATAAAATCAATACGGGTCAGTGGTTCCTGAGACTAGGGCGTTCAACCACACAAACAAACAAGCTCTTCTGTTTTATAATATTGGTATAAATTAATAAAGTCTTCCTGACCGAATTTTGGCTATGGCGGCCAATCTATCCAGAGATCAGCCAATTGCATAGGAGAAATTATAGTACACAAGTGTACGCGCAGACACAGGTGCACTCTCCGTTCCTTTATTCTCATAGCCCGATGGGACGGATATCCGACACGACCGGAGAGAGATCAGGTACAGGACCGACTTTTTACATGCCCATCCGACGCATGAGTCATCTTTCTTTTCAGGCAATCGGGTGTTCAGCCCGCATATGCCCTAATACAACCAAGAAACAACGACACATAGTAATTGTCCCCCCGCAGGATTCAAACCCACAACCTCTTGTTCACAAACAAGGGCCCATAACACTAGGCTACGGAGGCGACCAATATTGCCCGTCACGGATTTTGGGAATTGTCCTGGAAATAAAATGTCTCTATTCGGTCACCCTAGCAACACCCTAACTTTAGTATTGCAAAGTCGTTCGAACGCTGTACATTGTCATGCTTATTTGTGAGCGAGAAGCGAGCTTTTAGTGGTTTTCCAAAGGACGTAAATAACCATTTAATGTCGTTATGGGAGGGAAATCGTACGCAAGCGGAACGTGGAGGTTTTGGACGAATGGATGTGTAACATATCGGCTAGTATTTCCATTTCATTGCACAGCTTTTGAAAGCCTACGGAAAAATCTGCACAGTTTCTTTTGCTAGGGGTTGCCTTTTGTAGATTGACTAGAAATTTGTCAATTAATTTTCATGATTTGACCCCGGGTTCTTTAATTCCTAATATAATTTAGAATCTCTTTATGTCTTTTTCACCTCGACTGTGAAAAAGAGATAAGATCAATATTTTCTTTATAGTTAAGTATATATGCATCGATTACTACTCTTTACCACCACAAGGTTGACAGAGAAACGATGCCTCTGGCGTTAAGTCCGCCTCTGTACAATATTATTTGCAAAAAGTTTAAATAAATAATTGTTTAGGTAAAATTATTATACCTGGTGGTAAATAACGATGCAATAGCATAATCTGGGCTCAATAAATAACATCAAAATACAAAAATACTCACCCTAGCTTTGACGAGGTCGTGATCAGACAAAATTGTATATACCCAGGGTTTCATTTATACGAGCGGACATCCGGACCCCAGGATGGTCCGTTGGGGCCATTCTTTTAAAATTAAATCCTGTCTTGGCAATATCCATCCCTTTTCAGCGTCAAAGCACTTCCAATATTAACACGCGGGTCTAGACAGTGGTCCAACAATTACAGCGAATACAAAATTAGCCAACGGCGCGAAATTCTTTCATTTATTTTTCAAAAAGCAAATAGTGTTTAGTCTAGGTTCAGGGACCCATATTATATTTTATGAACTTAGCTTTTCAAGGATTTATTAAAGGATATTGTAGAAAGTATATTTTACATAATAGTGCTTTAAACAATTGTTGAGACGTACAGAAAACGCGAGTTGTAAAGTGATATCACTAAACTAGGATTTTAGTGTTTGTTGCCAACCAAATGGCTTGTAGCTTATTTCTATATATTACTAGCAGATCCGTCCGGCTTAGGTGTACGTAAAATTATATTTAAATAAACTATTCAATATAGTGAAATTATTATTTACGAATAAAGACGCTGATATGCCATAGCCGGAATAAATTCCACCGGATTGGGGTTTGAACTTGACGTCATATTTGGATCCACGCATTGTTGAGGTTAGATTTTTGTGGTAGCATTTAACTGAAAATAGTAATATAATCTGTAAAAATAAAATAAATTTAAAATAACTATAAAACACAACTTTATAACGCATCCAATTAAAAAGTAAAAAAATAACTACAAATTAATATTACAAAAAATGCGTGGAGCGCTTTGTGGCATCTTTTTCGTATCTATCGAGATTTTTATTTGTCATATATTAAATAAATAATTTGCAATTAAATAATATTGAGACTATACGCCGAGATATATTGAAATATTTTTAATATCACTATATAAATCAAATCCATTGTACATTAATTATTACAATAACCAAACCTCAGAGAATAATCCAGATGGAGCGTTGTCAAACAAAATTTTCAAAATGAGTAAATAGATACATACATATAGACATGTGTGTTTTGACCAATTGTTAAAACGCATGCTACAAAGTGTGTGTAAACATTGCCAGAGTAAGAAAAAAAATCCGGTTTATTTAAAAAAATTGTGCTGAATATTGTCATTGTAATCGAGAAAAGAAATATATAAATGAATTTTAAATTAATACATTTATGCATTAAAAAAACTCGACGGCAATGAAATATAATTTCTACATATTCTATCAAATTTGTATATCTCACAAAAAATTACATTTGTGGAAAACATTCATAAACGCAAAGCAAACTAAATTATAAAAAGAAACCGACAGAGAACTAGTTAGTGCAATTATTTAGGTTGACAAATAGTTAAAGGGGGATTTAGTAATAAAAATATTCATATCTTATTTTATTATAAATACAATGGAGCGCTATAAACGTGTCAGATTTTTTTTAGCAGAAAATTAACAACAAATTTTACTGCCTAGCAAAATGATAAATTCTAAGATCCTATTAATTGACAAAAGAGAATATAATATTCAAATAGAAAGAAAATTTTAATTTTATTTTATATTTAAAGTTTCGTTTTATGACATTATTTAAAAAACAGCTGAAGTGAATAAAGCAGAAGCAATTAAAACATTTGACTAACACCAGTAAAGATACTCGAAATGTTGGGACTATACAAATTAATGGGTATTTTTTCTATCTATGAATATATAAGTAAATAAAAAGTAAAATAAATCCAATACGTGTCAGATTTCATTAATAATTTTTGAATAAATATCAATAATATTAGTGGAATAAATATCACTATAATCAACATTTCAACTTCGGTTCTATCTCAGACAAAAATTGAGTCGTTGTAATGCAACATTTTAGCAGCTCTTGCTTTACACAATTTTTTTTATTGATAAAGTATATAATAGGTATATATAAGTATAATTTTGTCGTTTTCTTTTCTTATTTCCTTTCTTTACATTTTGAATATTATTGAGGGAATTTTTTCCCCGTTTCATCTAGCAACTCTTAGCATTTTGCAACGTACGTTTATATACCAAACATATGAAAATAAGAAAACAATATAAAATACTACATTGGTTTTTGCAATAATTAATAACACAAGTCGGCATTATTTAAAAAAAACACGCGACAAATAAGTGACGTACTGTCTGCTTTGTTTCGTACTCCTTGGAGATTCTATTTATTACTCTTCATTAATTGCGCTCTACTTGGATTATTCTCTAATCTGAGATCCTACCATTGAGGTTGGATAAAACTGGACACAGTGAACAAACTTTTACGAAAATTGGTTCCGTAGTTTAGGAGTTCATCGCGGTCAATCAACTAAACACGTAAGTTTCTTAAAATAAATTTACAGCTTTTATCTCGGTTTATTTTCAAAATGTATAATAATGATCTTATAACAGTAGTTTAATCTTAAAGATTAAACTTAATATTAAGATTAAATAAATCGAATATTTAAGAAAATATGATCTATAAAACTTTATTAGAAATGGGAAAAAATATTTTTGATGTCCTGATAGAAATTGACAACATATGACTATTAAGTTTACATATTGTTGAAAGTACATTTTACTCGATACATTAATCACTTCCTTGAACGAGAGAAAGGAGCAAGCCAAAATTTTGGTAAAAATTGGTCATTATTACTACCAATATAGTAACAATGACCGATTCGGAAGAAAATCAAAATATGTTCATTCACATAGGCGCTTGCGCGTTCTTATGAGAGGTCAAGTTTTACATAGAGATTAGTTCATTCAAAGCAGATTCTACTGAGAAGAGCTGGCGAGAAACTCAGCAGTTGCTCTTTTAAGTTGGCTTACAATTTTGTGTATATGATGATTTGGTCTAAAGCCTACGCGAGTAACAATAATACTATGACCACACATTTGTGTCATCAATGAATTCAGCTTAATAAGCTTTACTTAAAAGTTTATTTTTAATTTTACGTTTTAATTGTTGGAAAGGTAACCTTAATATCGTTTGTGGAATTCTATTATAGATGCGTACACCGTGTCCCATGAATGATTTGCTAACCTTTTGAAGCCGAAAGTTGGTGTAAGAGAACGTCGATACAAAAAAAAACCTGGACCTTGAGCTATTTGGGCAACGGCCAAGTGGACCGATACGTAATGACGTCGAACGATGGGTCCATTTTGGAGCATCCTCTCGACTCCGCTTAGTTTACATTTTTAAACTATCAAAGACAACTGTTCGAAATTTTAAGGCACTTTTACAGAAGAAGTTACGAACGAAGGAGTTTTTAATGATTTCTAAGAAACCGTTCTAAATTCGTCACTTTTTTTTACATTATTAATGAATAATTCTATATTACAGAATGACTAATTTTTTTTAGTCTTCTTATAAATTTATATATTTTAAGTGCTTCGGTCTCATTACCCAACATCATTGTTATTATGATTTTTTTTGCAATTGGTATTTTTTTTCATTTAATTCATATTTTCATTAGATTTATATTGTCTTCATTGTTCATTTTTACTTTTTATTCGTTTTACTTTGGCTTATATTTCTTATTTATGTCCAAACCTGTATGCGATGATTCGTAGAATAGACTTGTTAATAGATAACTCACTTATCGCACGACGTCAGCGCCTTTTATTGTAATGACACTAACGAAAAATCATATATTATAATACAATAAATATTTAATAAGTAGTGTTCATGGTCACGGGTAGGACTGAGGTGTTTGATGTATCACTTGTCGATCCTGCATATAGTCAGTTAGAATATTATTTTGTAGTTCGACGTACGTGACCCGTGACCATCAACACTGTAAAGGGTCGAAACGTCTTGTGATAAAATTTAAAATAAACCGCGATAAAATCCGTAAAGTTGTTTGATTAAAAATATTCTTCTATTGCTTGATATTAAATCACTTTTATACAATACACGATGGAAACATTAAAATTACCTTCAACTTGACAACTTCTTCATAAAATTAAAGTTCAATTAATATTAAACCATAGCACGACTGAGCAAATGTTACGTTACTAAAATCGCCAATGCACGCAAAATTAATAAATGTCAAAGTACGGTCGTAATAAAAAAAAATGCCAGACGTTAAATGGAAACCGATATCGGTTGGCAAACGTTGGCACCAAATGGACTTGGCATCTGGCAATGCCGATAACGCACAATTCGTAGCTATAAACGCTTGGCAATATGCCAAGTGCAAAACGGCAGATGAACAATTAAACAGCGACCAATTAAGTTATCTGGTAGTTGTTATAGCGTTAGAATATATTTGTGAGATGCTCTACGCATAAAATCTTTTTACAGATTTTGCTGCACTTCTACGGCCGCGCTCCTCCCGGAGAAGTACCACCGCCCAATAAACCTATTTTATCCAATGTCCCAGGTTGACAACGCACTCGCATCTCTCCGGGTGTTGCGTGCGTCCATGGGCGACGCGATCACTTATCGTCAAGTGAACCGTCTACTCGTTTGTCTACCTTTCCATAAAAAAGCTACTTTTCCAATTGTTTTACCTTCCGGATCTTAAATAAATGGGCTCTTCCATCCTTGGCTAGCAACGCACCCGTGACTCCTCTGACTATGACCATTTCTTTTATATACTACTATTCGAATCAGTCGTTACTTATAAAGTATCTTTAATGTATTATTTTCTTTAAAATGTCTTTACTTGAGACAAGTGGCGGGTAGCGGATGGATGTGGGCTGCTCGAGGCCGGGATAGTTGGCGCGTCTTGGGGGAAGCTTACCCTCAGCAGTGGACGGCAATAGGCTGATGTTGTCTTGTCTGTCCTTATTCATTATAACATATGAAATAAAACAAGGTTTTTCCTATTATAGTATTTCATCACAATGATGCAAATTGGTCTTTTACACTGCATATTTCGACCACATTAAAATAAGTAAAACCTTAATCAAATCAAAGCACAGCTTTCATATTGCCTTCTGACCTTATGGGATCCTTCGATAAACTCACTGTGCATTATTAAACTTAAGAAAACTGAAATAATTCCCTTGAAAACGAACTTGGCAAATTTAAATCGCTACAAATGCGGTAAAATGGAGTTCTTTTTACTCCGTTTCAACTCCTCCGGGCCGAGTGACCCGCTTCTACGGGGCTCATTGTCCCACGAGCGTTGACCCCGTCGTTTACAGCTGAAAAACGTCGTTGCACTTCACAATACCAGGTGGCTGAATAAGGCCCTACCATCCTCCAACAATACCACATAAAAAGTGATTGTTAGTTTGTAAAGAATACAAACAGTAACATCTTTCTTCAACTATTATATCCATCTCACGTCTTTATTCTTTGCAATAAATAAACGGTGTCTTCATTCTACGCCGAAAAATATTGTTATATTTTCGTAATAGTACTTATGACGATACAAGTATCCACAAAAGATCCTAGAGATTGTTCTTAGTATTTTTTTGGTAACCCTGCCCTCACGGTTAGCTCTATGGCATGTGGTATGTAGGCTATAGAAGAGTAGTAAAAATACCTTCTTCACGAAAATATATATTTTCACGCCTATTTTCATTGGTTTTAGATGAACTGTGCCATGACTGAAATGATGACATATGACATTGTATGACAGTGTATAAAATAAAATTAATTTTATATTATCAATTGTTTAGTTACAAATCAATTTCATATTTTTGTTTTTTACAACTTCTACGCGCTTTATCGGTTACTAGTTAATTATGATACTTGTATATATGATTAACAACTATGCCAAATATGGATTGGTATATTTATTAATTTTGTTGCTATTGAGTTTGTTTGATTTTTTTTCAAATTTTTGATCTTACACTTCATTTTTTAATTTTATATCAAATATATGAACAAGTATAGTCAAGATTTTCATTTAATTTCGTATCATATTCGACGTTTTTTACAATACTAATTGGTAGAACGCCAAAAATAACATAAAAAGAAAAAATTGCAATTAACTTGCGCTACTGAGCTCAAACCTTTTCGTACATCCTAGAATTGGATCCGTAGAAGAAAGCGTGCAAGTGTCACTAACAAACAAACACATGACGACATATACGGTGTACGATAAACGGCAGTAAAATCAACCATATGATAACGCAATAAGAACTAAATTAGCACCACGTGCACTAGCTACCTTTTGAGTACACGTTAGCGGAATTGCACCGTAAGGCTATGCAATAAGATCTATATCAGCGTGTTCGTAATTTGTGTCGGTTAATTCACGTACATACAAAGTCGTCAGAGGAAACATAGCTGGTGTCAGAAAGACACTTTGGAAACTCACGGAGTACACACGGCTGCTAAAAGCGATCGCTTCAAAGGACTTTTTGAAAATCTGCTTCTTTTTTAAAACACCATATGGTGACATCGTTTAAGAAATGTCAGTAATTAGTGTATTTTGTTCTGACTGTAGTTCTATCACAATTTTGCTTGATCTTTTAATTTACTAAACACTAATAAACACAATCTAGTGTTTTTAGTGTTTAGTTAATTGAATGTTCCGTGGTCTAGTGATATAAGTCCTCATTTTATAAATTATACCACGATTTACGGTTCGAATCCCACTAAGAGACAAGTTTTCTTATTTTGACAATAACGCTGCTCCCACTGAAAGCTTCGGGTTATGTTGCAGAGTTTTCGAAACAAAATTAACACAGATATTTAATTGGCGATAATAACTAATTTTGAATGGGATTCGAAGCCAAGGGCTTAAAAACTGCCTTAATAAGTCATCCAATACATATAATACCGTGTTGTCCTTTTTTAAAAACCTTGACAATTATGTTCCTCATACCATCAGGAAAAAAGCGTAAGAGAATAGAGTATGCGCACTTATCTATGTGTGTACTATTACACCTCTTGCTTATGTTTGATTTAAAATAAAATTGCTCCTATGTTTAACGACCACCACTTACCAGGTGGTAGAGCATAACACCCTTTCACAGCTTTTGCTGCACTTTTAAGGCCACGCTCGTCCGGGGAAGTACC
>JAOCPS010114683.1:0-15323 GCA_025505425.1 Graphium colonna | reverse complement strand
AGTCCATAATCCGTGAAGGAATTTGGCACAGATAACAAATGTACATCCCGCGTCCCACTTCGGAAAACTGTTTTTCCAGACACGTCCCAGTTTCGTTTAGCGCGAAGAAAATTCACTTTTAATTATCCGGACTCGGGGCTTTTTAGAGCTCTATATCTAAATGCCGCCATAAATTTCTTTCTAGATACCGACAGCCTGAAAAGAGACGTTTTCCACTTGTCGATTGTAAAGTACGATTCACACTACGATGAAATACAAAAAAGGGCACCTTTTTTGTATTTTATCGCTCAATTTATGAATAACATCTTGGGCTATTCAACCTCACGTATACGATTAGTAACCTAGATCATATTAAATGGCGCGTGTAAAACATTAATAAGAGGTTGAAATATATTATATATATTTTTTTTTATAAATAACTTATTACAATATTTGCGATCTTTATAAACTAGGACTTTTTAATAGAAAACCACTATCCGCTCGATGTGTAGCGTACCTATTGCTTTGTTTTCCAAACGTTAATACCATTTGACAATTAAACTTCGTCACTAAAAACGGGCCGTATAGCCGGAATCAAGCGGCAATTCCGTTCCGTAGTAAAATTAATGTCGGCGACGTAAAACTGATAGGGATTAGGGACATAAACTCGCGTTCTCGATATTCGTAAGCCTACTCGGGGCCTCGGAAAGATTTTAAAGACCTCCCGATCTTAGGAAGATATTTTTTTAAAATAAAATATTGCTTTTGCATCTATTATGCCTGAACTTTAGCACAGTAATAATTGAAATGCATATTTTTATTCTACTGTATATTTATAAAGTTTGATTATAATTTGTTTGAAACGTTAATTTGTCTTTCTACGTACTATGGTTTAATATGGTTACAAAAATGGTTACATGACTAAATTTAACAATTTTGATCGATTCACCTGATGTTAAGGGTAAGTGAAGGTATTTTTGGACCGATACGGGTTAGGGACCAGACTCAACGAGTGCACTCTTATCTCAAAGGCCGGCAACGCTCTTGTAACTCCTCTGGTGTTGCGGGAGTCCATGGCCGGCGGTGATGACTTAACATCAGATGAACCGTCCGCTCGTTTGCCTCCATCTCCATAAAAAACCGTCTTTCCTGGATAGCATGCATACTTTATTTTATGTAAGGTCCATCATACCCGTTATACCATACTTCCTTCTGCCTCAGGAGCCTATTATGTATCTTGTTTGTGACGTAATGACGTGTGTTTCCTCGCTGTATCTACCTCTGCCATCCGTTTCCCCTTTTGTGACGTCACTCGGTGTCCCCAGGCCGCCCCAGCACCATGGAGCGGCGTTGCTGGCGGGCGTGGGGTTCGGCGCGGTGCCGTCGTACGCGCCGCCCGGCCGCGGCTTCCACACGCCGCCGCTGCCCCCAGAGTACAGGAACCCGTTTGCGGATAAGCCAACGCTGCGAGGTGAGGTTCAAATCAGAATAACAAATCTAGGTCAAACACGCTGTGAAGTGAGGATATGATAAAAATACAAACATTACAGACCAAATAAATCAGAAAAGTCGTCAGTTATCAAAAAGGAACGGACTCAAGCAACACTGTATAAAGAAATAAAAAACCCCGATTTAATCTATAACATTATACATTGAAGAAAGACTATTTTGTCAAGTGAGCCATTGCCCAAAAGCAGCTGGTGCTAATTTCAGATACAGCAACTATGGGAATACATTTACGGCTAATAAGCTAAAACGTTTGAATGAGAAAAACTTAAAATGGATTTGTTTATAAGGCGAGGGTCAAACGGCCAATTTTAAATATCTCTAGGTGAAAAAAACAACGAGTTTATGTTAGTAGTAAATTAATTTAAAATCCCACCCACAAAAGTCGACTATGATTATTTTACATATAAAAAGTCATATACAGTTACAATTTGTGGTCAATTTAATGTATGGTAATTTATCATTTTGCAGGCACAAACACGGACGGCAGCAACTATCTCAACCGGCGGCCTATCCCGCCGCCTTCGCTTGGACCGGGTCATGACCGGATACCCATCAGGCCACCGGGACAAGTGAGTTCCTACCAGTAATTTTTCTTCCCTTCGTTAATCTCGGAATTTTCAATTTGCCTATTTTTATGTAAAAATGATACAGGTTAAGTTTATAAATACTATGCCATTCGAATATTGTAATATATTTTCTTACAGTCACGATATCAACAACACTACGACGTCGTCGGCGTCGCTGTGTAAAAAAATTTTGACATATTTAATTTCACAAATAAGGTCGTTTAAACAAACGAAAAAGAACTCTTCCCTTTCACTAAATTCGTATAGACTTCTGG
This sequence comes from Graphium colonna, assembly GCA_025505425.1. Classification (NCBI taxonomy): domain Eukaryota; kingdom Metazoa; phylum Arthropoda; class Insecta; order Lepidoptera; family Papilionidae; genus Graphium; species Graphium colonna. The sequence goes on along the minus strand of JAOCPS010114683.1, from coordinate 12,994 downwards.
TTATAATTCGCTTACCTATCACAATATTTTTACCAGTAACCACATTATGCACGTGTCCTATATGATTAATATATTTATTTTAATTTCCAGGAGACTTCGTCGCCGCAAGTTCCTGCTCCTCCCCCCGCACCGCCATCCCCTCCTACTAGCTTCGAGCCGCAGAAGAAAAAGCCACTTAACACACCTAGTCATAGGGTACGTATTCCATTCAATAATTGTAATAATGTTCTGCTGACGAAGTTTCGGTCAATCAGCCAACTGGGCAGGAGATATTAAGGTATATAAGAACGCGCAGATACAGAAGCACTCTCGGTTCCTTTACTTTCATAGCACGATGCGACGGATATCCGACACGACCGAAGAGATCAGGCCGACTTTTTACATGCCATCTTAAAATTCAAGTAATCAGCCCAATATATCCAAACTCTACTCGAACAAAGTTTAATATAATTTTAAAAAGTACTTGATGTTATAAGAGATTAGTGTAAGAATGATGACCTGTTGGCGCAGTGGCTACGGCATTGGCTACCGCCCCGCAGGTCGTGGGTTCGATTCCCACACGAAGCAAATGTTTGTACGACCTACAAAAAGTTGTTTTGGATCTAGATGTTTGTCTATGCTCGAATTATTTTTGTAAAACGCCCTTGTAACAAGACTTTGAATTTTATAATAAGGGCAACGTTTTTTTAAAAATAAAACTATAAATTCTATTTTCCCACACAATCACACGATACTGTAGTGTGACACTTACACCATGAATGAATGAATGAATTAATGAATATTCTTTATTGCACACCGTAAAGGCAAACATATATCACAAATATTGGTTCTAGCATATTGATTTGTTTTTATAAACATTGATCCTGCTATTATCTTTAAATTTCGAAACTAATTTATTATTTTCATTTTCAGCCGGACGAGCTAGACGTCGACTCGAAATCGGATCAAGCCAACTTCACCGATTTCGTACCAAACTCGCTCAACATACCGACCATATCCAGAATACTGTCCGGTTCAAACGGTCGCAAAGAAGACATTCCCGATGTATTACTACGCACAGTGACAGCTAGACCGCAACATTCACAAGAGAAGACATCAAGAGGAGATCCAATATCAACTAAAGAGACAGGAGTCACTCTTACTGACACAGTAAGAGATTCGTCAACAGAAGGATCCGTACTAGCCGTTTTGGATCCAGAAATGAACATAGATAGACCTTTACTAGAGCAAAATGGAGAAACTAACACAAGAAGAAATCTACAACATTCTACTAATCGTTCCGACGAAATATATCCTCCAGCGACGACTATTGGTTTCGAATTGAAAGATCCGGAAATGTCGACGGAACGATATCATAATTTAGCGAACGTTGATACAGATAAGAAATCGAAGCAAGATTCGAAATCAAATGGGCCTCTACAAAGGCCTGGAGCCACCTGGCCATTCGCCTGGAACGTCCATATATATCTAGCGACAGCAATGTTCACGGTATTAGCGATTTACTCGATATTCAAGATAATATGCTACAACAAATTCACGCATCTATTCGCGCAGTACTACTTTATCATACTACATTTGATTCTCGTGTTCGTTTGTTTGATGAGGATATTCTATCTGTGCTACGATCCTTATAACATCAACGGGTCCTTGCCGATATTTATAAGTGAAATACTCCTACATATACCAGAGATTTTCCTCGCTATAGCTTTTGCCAGCACGATTCTGTTTTTGCTAACGAACAGCGCAAATTACAGGAATAAATGCTGCTCGTTCCTATTCAGGTCTAGGACGATTGTGATCGGCGGTGGAGCTCTATTATTGACATGTGTCACATTGCACATATTCGAGAATAGCAACACTATACACAGAACGTCCCAAGGGGAAAAGAGATTGCTAGGTCTAACGTGTCAGATAATTTTCATAGTAGTCTGCCTGGTGCTCGGTCTATGCTATCTATATGTATACAAAACTTTGAAAGCTGTCCTACAAAAGAAGAGCCATAACTATATACATGGGTTCCAGAACCTTTACCAAGCGATACACATAAACCTGGCTACGGCTCTACTGTTTGTCTTGATGGCGACTCTACAAATATACGGGATTATTGGTATAAATCATGTCAGTATGACAAAGTTCGACTGGTTGCAGTGGGGCTATCAATTCTCATTGCGGCTGATCGAAATAAGCATCGTGGCCCTCATTTCTTGGGTGGTGAGTCTGAAGAACGGAATTGTAGCGTCGTTGCAGCACGAAAAGACGGACGGACAGAAAATATCGGGCTTCTTCCCTTGTACAGCTGGCTCCAGTAACGAGCAATTCGAATCAGATTATCCAACTATATGTAATACAAACACTAATCTCAAAACGTACACTTTAAGGACAGGGAAGCCTGTATACGAAACGGCAGGACATCCTAATATGCCGGAGCAATGTTTCGGAAACCCAATGGATCATCAGCGATTCCCTCTGAACACTTTAGCAGGGAATTGCGACACGAATTCCGGCACAGAAAATTATTCCGGGCATAGTTCTATAGCCAACGCAGGGCATAGTAGTTCTACGGAATCGAGCAACGCCGCATCGAGCCACGGGGTCACAAATCATTTGATAAAACATCATCCGATGGCTTATAACGGAATAGAATCTTCGGACGATCATTATTCCAATTGCGATCCGGCTCAATCACTACACGGCGACGATCCATTAGATCACGAATACAATGTGATCCAATACGGAAGCGGTAGTGACTTCAAAGCCCATCACGGTTCGAACAGAAGTTCTCACTTCAAGCACATGTCGTACGACCGCGTATCCTCTAGAACCAATAGCAATCCACGCAAAAAACACAGACTCAAACCGAAACCGGGCAACTGTCCGGGCTACGATCCGCACTACCATCAGCCGCACGACGAGTACCACTATAACGAGAACGCGTCGTACCACGCGTCCGGGATTCAGACCTTGAACCCCGCGAGACACGAGGCCAACTGCCAAGGGAGGGGCTCGCAGCGGAGGAACTCTCCCGGCCAAAGGAGGGGCAAACAGCAACCGCTGCCGGAGAGGCCAAAATCTACGGATTTATACGGGTTCGTAGAGGACGCGGATTACCCGTGCGGCCTGGGCACCCCGCAGCCGGCGCCCAGGCGCTGCGCCTACGAAGCGGCCTACGCGCAGCCGCAGGAGCAGGCGCCGCCCGGCGCGCCCGGCGCCAGCATGCTGGTGGCGCAGGACGGCTTCGTGAGGTTCCGGGCCCTGGAGGACGGGCCCCCGCAGACCTGATCGCCGTCGCCCGCACGGCTCGCTTTCTGGCGGCACGGGCCCCCGATGCCAGGGGCCATGTCATACTTCGACGCTAGGGGCCGAACGGCTTGGGTTCGCTACGTCTTAGGTTCCGGAAGTTTGTGGCCCCACATGTCTAATGCTCCCGACGTATCGGGCCCCTACCCTTGTATAGACTGTAAATTAAATAGATAGGCTTGATACGCGATCCACGAACACGAACGATAGCGGCCTTTTGTACATAGCGTTTTATTCTCGGAAACCCGATTATTTGAGGCCTCTAATTGTATTATAAGTCTTTATTATTTCCACGATCGATCGTATTCTAATATATAAATAAATAAATGCCTCGTACATTTTTTTATTAAAAAAAATATTTAATTATTACATGCCCATTATAATTGTTTAACAATCCGATTCGGCAAGTCGATGTCGCGAATTTTTTACACTGTATTGCAGAGAATTTATACATATTTCACATGAAAAATAACTAATTTTTCAATATTCATTTGACATTTTATAGATTAATCGTAAACAAGATATTTCATATAGAATTACAATATATACTTATATATAATCACACAATCAAACATTCAATTTATAAATAAATTTTACCCTGTGATATAGTTTGTTTTAGTATTTCTGACCGAAATTACTACAGTTTTACATACTTATACACTGACCAATACTGTTGTATTTATTTGATTTCATTTTAATAATTTGATCGGACAGTGTGTCACGGCTTATTTTGCTTAAAAGGCTTGTTGTACTTGACAAATCGATTAAAGCCGAATGTTCTTAATTGTATTGTCCGTTAGATTTTATAAACAATTATATTGTTACGTTGTCCCATAAAAAAATCTTATACCACAAATGGTATGATACTTTAGACTTTAATTTAATGATACAATGATGAACCATATCATTATAACGGGTTAGTAAGGCCATATGTGAGATCGATTCATGTAAAAATATCATTTAATTTAAAAAAAAATCACGTGTCAACTGAAAACTCATCCGAAACTCAAGAAGCATTTCTGCCTAGTCAAACAACGTTTTTGAAAATACCTTATTCCTGCCATTTCTTCATTGCAATCGTATTATTATGGTGAGCCTTCATTTACCTTCATGTGTTAGAATATCAGAATTTAATTATAACGTAATTAATGGTCACACGGAATATTTGTGTAGTTGTTGTTCACGACAAGGTATGTTGAACATATTGCATTATAATCTATTAGATCAGGTGTCGCATCAATGTTGGCACTAAACAATAGATAGGTAAAACAAAGAATTAATTGTATAGTTTAGGTGAAAAAAATTAAATACTAAAGAATATTTATAAATTGACGGTAAACGTCGCGTTACACATTTTTGAATCAAATTGATCGAATATTGTTTAATATCACGTGGCGATAATTAGCAGTGCTCATATAATGATAAATCCTATGTAAATACATTATTATTAAGTATGGTAGATATATTGCACCATACAATGCCACTTATTTTTAATTTTATTATCCTTTAGTTTATAAGCAATTGTATATAAACGGGTGGACGTGTTTGCTCTGAAAATATGGACGCACGCGTTCCGAATTTGTTGTAAATTATATATTTTTTTTCCTTTAATACTTTTCAAGACTGTACCTACTTTTATCATTTAACAAGAAACTGACATTTACTATGTATGAAAATAAATAAAAGCCGGTATTGAATTTTCGCTGTTTCATTACATTCTCTTTAACCTTTTGACTGTCACGTTAAAAGTGCATTGCAGAAGGTCGCAAAATCGAGGGAAAAATCCTACAAATTAATAGGGTTTCCAAGATTCATGTCGACAATGGCTAATATTTATATATTTTATTCGGTTATCTAATAACTGGATGTTGGTTTGGACAATTATTCCATTATTACGACTGCAATTATAATAGACTTAAGAATATCAAACGATAACTTTAGGGACACTACACACAATCGTGACAATGTCGCTTGTCACTACTAGACATTTTTGGAGTACGCAGATAAACCATTTGGAGGTCAAATATCTAGTATAACATGTATAGAAATAACTCTTGACTCCGAAATGTCATTCCAACCCCACAAAGATTAAGCCCGCATACGTTACCAGCAGACTCCTTCTACCTAATCAATAGTTCGAGTAAAATGTCCTTAAAACAAACTTTTTAAACAATCATGATCTATGCAAGCGTCTGCTTCACTCACGCAGCTCCTTGTTTTCACGACAATCTCGTCCAAAATAACTTTATTCGAAGGGTAACCGTTAACTAGTGCTATCAGCGTAACGTCGATCTGCACAGTGACTGCAATATGCTCATACAACAAAGATACTTTCGGACGGTTTCTCAGACAGGGCAGAATATCGCTCACCCTCCAGTGACTATAGCAAGTTACCAACCCAATCGTAACGTCTAAACTACGTAACGTCCTTGAACCGGTTTAGTAATATAGAGTCAGGCTACGACCGACCATACCTTAAACCAGCTCCATTATATCTCTCGTTTGTCGAATATTCAAAGGCCTATGACAGCATTATGTATCGATGTTTGACGCCTTACAAAAACAGAAAATAGTTTGTTTATATCGACTTACCAAAAATAATATAATCAAATAGTACTGCTGCACTAAAATTAGAATCCACTTTTCCACATTCAGAAAAGCGTCAAACATGGAGACCAACTATCGCTTAAACTGTTTACCAGCACGCTGAATGAAGTCTTTACAAGACTTTCCAGTCGATAGGAGCTCACTGATCACTGCTCAGCCGATGTCCATTTATCATCTTCAGCACATAATCTGGAGCAAATATGGACGTAAGGTTGGACTAAAAATGTATCCGTTAAAGACCAAAATAATATGTAATAACATCCACTATGCAAGAGAGAATGGAATATGTTCACGAGTGTATTCTACCTTGGCCAAATAGTCTCCTTCCTGGCGCGACAAGGCAGAGAAGTTGCATGACGCACAAAAAACGCATGGAAGAGCGACCTTCCATTACTTTACTTACTTAAGCGCAAACTCGTGGACATGTGCATTCTCCCGATGCTAACCTACGAGGCTTAAACGTGGTCTTTCTTTGACTGAAGCGCAACGGTCCAAAGTTTGTCAGCGTGCTATGCAGCGCAGCATGTTGAGTTAACTTATCGACAGGATAAGAAACTAGCAACAAAAGCTGCCCGGCTAAAGTGGTATTGGGCGCGTCATGTCAGCCGCATGTTGGACGACGTATGTGGAAAGACAGCCACTCAATGGCTACGGCAACGAAACGACGACGCATCAGACCACGCAAACAAAGGCGAGATGAGTGCGACTCGTTTCTAAGTTATAAAAGTATAGGACAGGATATATATTCAAACAACTCGATTCACTTGCAGATAGTCTTCATTGTACATTTTCATCCACAACCTCCAATAATAATATACATTATAGCCAATATTTAACACATACGAATACATGTTCATACAAACAACTATACAAAAAATAAGTTGATTACAATAAGAATAAAGGGTACATGAAATAACTTGTTCATATTATTAACCATATACACAAACAAATGTAAACAAGTAAAAAGTTTAATGTAGATAAAAGCAACAATGATCATAAACAATATAAACCTTTATAGAAGAAATCTATTATTTATCCATGTAATTTATATATATTTTTTAGACAATTTGTCTAAATTGACTTGTCAAGATTGTGTCATTGCAAAACTAAAATATCAATAAAAAAAAGTAATTGCCGTCCTTTCGCACCTGTACCTTCGGTACTTAGTTCAGTCTATATTTGAAAATAAATTATCAAATTCCTCCATTGAAGGATTTGCCTTGTTAATATTATAAATCAAAAAATTCAATAAACCTTCATAAATCCAAGTATCATCATCCATATTATACAATGTTATTATTATTTAAAAAGCATTGGCCAGAAGTCAGTCAACAAGAATACAAACCGTGCAATTTATCTTAATCCCTTCTTTGGTCAGGTGTTCATACAATTTTTAAATTAAGTGTTGATAAAAGTTATGTCAAATATTGTATGATATTATAATCATTGTTATTCACCTTAAACATTATCATGTTAGTAATTAGGACTTTGGCTCATGTTTATCTTAAGTCCAGAATTTCGTCATAAACATTTGTTTTGTAAAGTTTTAAAAAGTTGCCTTCATCTACCTGTAAAATTCCTTTAATTGGTATTTCAAAAACTATAAGTAAAGTTCATTGTTAACGATTCACATTAGAGCATAAACATATTTATTTTGTATTTTATTTGTATGTAGTCCTTTTTTTACCTTTAGTATTAGTTTAAATAACTTATAAATAACATAATATAATACAATAAGTTAAAAGTTTACAATATATACATAGACAGTCAGAAAGTAAATTCATTGTAACCAGTACAACAGTCCAAAATATATTCATTAATCTACACATCAATCGAGTTATACAATATAGTAAATAAAGTTATACCAAAGGAAGTTATTCAATTTTAATTTAAATTGTTATTACTAAATATTAATTACAAGATATTTTTTTCCTATTTATACAAAAATATAATTTATTGGCAAGTATATAACATTGACTACTTAAAACTATAACATGTTTATGAAAGCGCCATCTAGTAGCAAAACACACATTCTTATCAAAACGCATAATAGATGCTTCTAGTTTGACAAGATACACAAAAAGATAAGAAAATAAATATTTAAATCTGTACATACCAATTTATCTAAAGTGCAATTTCTCCCCATTTATAGGAATAAATCAATTGATTATAAAATATTTATGCATTAAAAGTTGCCATAAGAAACAATATCAACAAAAAATGGAAAACCAAGCACATCAACTAGCTTATGTTGTCAAACATTTTACTATAAAACATAAATAACACCAGTATCATAATTGTCACGTTAATTTCGTTATATGGATCACTTTATATTCTTCCTATTCATCTATTTAGTTAGTTATTAAAATATCATAATTCTATGTCAACATTTGGCTTTTTCTTTCTTGCTGAGAATTGCTCCCCGAGTTGTTTCATAACTTGTGCATGACTTTTAGTACCGTCTTTTAATGTCGCGTAATTTTCTTTTACATATAAGGCGAATTCACTCACCGCCCCCTTTCGGGCGGGAGTGGAAACAACGGCGCCATCTTTGGTTTTCTTGTTCACTATAATTTCGAATTTGCCGTGACAGTAACCGCAGCATTTTTTAGTCACGTCGATAGATTTCGAATGGCGTTTAACGCTGAAATTTTATACATTTGTTTTATTAGTTACGGTCAATGTTTTGTTTTTTCAATTTAGGCTCCTCTGGCATTTCAAATGTGAACATATAAAATATAGTATTTTCACTAATGATGTTAAGTTTGATGAGTTAGGATTGGGAATTGACGCCACCGTAATCGCATACACTATCATAAATATACAAAAGTTGGTAACCGAGACGGTTAATGTGATGATAAGTCAATACATCGCCCATGGGTAAAAGCTCGAAGGGAATTGAAACATATTTAAGACAAGCAGTTTTTTACGCGGAATCCTAAAGCTTTAGCAAAAATAAATGTAGCCTATGTTATTTCTTATACCATTAGCCATGTGCTAGTCCAAGTTCCGTTAAAAGAGGTCCAGCAGTTTCGGGGATTAGCCAACCCTAACAGACAGTAAGATGCACTCATTTAAAAAGTAAATTAAACTTACTTTGTAAAAGCTCTGTTCAAAATGTATCTATTAAATCATCTTCAATATTATTTACATGTATTTTGATTAAAAAGGAAAGGACCGAAAAAGATGGTATGGATAGCCTAACAAGCTAATAAGGCTTTATTTTGCGCTAGATATGAGCGTAAGAAGTAGATCGTAGTAAATTCTTACCTGTAGCCGCATTTTGTACACTTATAGCAATATTTGAAATGTATTTCCATATCATGACAACGGGAAATCTCCCCCAATTCTGGCAGAATTTTCAATGCGCGTGTTGCCCTATAAAATAAATAATTAAACTTTTTAACATTTGCATTTTACGGTTTTCTCATTTGTCTATTTCTATGAGCAGATGTGACACTCACAAGGTTCAAGGAAAACCATATAAACATTTCAATACTCTTCTGTTCCTCAGGCATTGGAGAAAAAAAATATCCAAATGCTATTTGGATTCGTCCACGAAGGGTTCCGTATCATTGTTCAGTTTTATGTATGAGCCTTATTTTTTTTTAATTTCTTATATATTCTTTATTTTTATTACGTCTAATCCGCTTATCGACACAAACGGGCGGACGAACAGATGGACAGGGAAGGCTCAGTTCAGTTCATTACCCTTCATACACGGAACCCTAAAATAGACGATTAACATTAAATTTACATACCATTTCTTCCATAACGGTCCATGCCCAGCCCTCAATTCTCCATCTATCAACCAAGTAGCGGCATGACAAAGTTCGTGAATCAAAGTATCGCGTAACCTTTGAGGCGCGTCTAGGACTTTAGTGGACAGCTTTATGCTGGATGTGCGTATACGGTCACCTTTAGCGGCCTTAATAAGTCTGTTTGTTGTTGTCCTGGAAATATTGATATTATGTTTTTATATTTATAATTCTTTCATATTAATTTTTAGAAGGATGTCAGTGACATACGCTTTTATAGGTTATGTCACTGACCGTCTTCTATATCATATATCAGCTTATGTTCTAATGACTGGTGAGTCACTTTCAATACTTTAAAATGTTATATTTGGGGAAAATAAATATAGATTTACCACAGAATAGGTTATGTACACTCAATTTAATTACGTAATTCATGTTCATCCTAGCAGTCACGGCGGTGGTCGGAGTAAGACGGAAGGCGAGGGGGAGGGGAGGTCGATAACCTCATGCGTACAATTGATCAGGCGTCACGCTGAGCCACCACACTTCATTCGTTTATTGGAAAATGGTATCGAAAACTATGCTTATCTTTAAGAGTGCTTTCCTTTAATATTGATAGTAATAGTGACTCACAAATATCTCGTGTCACTGTGTGATGTAATCCCCCGAAACGGCTTAACTGATTTTAATGTTTTTTTAAATATTTTATTTTATTTTTATATATTTTAATAAAACAGCCAAATCAGAATAGTTCGTAAATTATTTTTTACCCTTCTTGCCCCTATACTTTAATTTTAGTGAAAATCATCGCTGCTATCGCGTACTTGTGGCATTTTTTTTTTAAGTTTATGGTAGATTAATGATTGCCGGGTCAAATTGGAATTCTATTCAAAATATCTTTATTCGCATAGACGCTTATGCGTTCTTGTGAAGCGTCAAAATTTTATATTCGTATGATATTAAAGTTCCTGATGAAGCTACCGCCAGCTCGTAAGACAGATTCTGAGGAGAACAGGCAAGAAACTCAGCAGATGCTCGTTTAAAATAAGGTTAATTAACAATTATTCTGTATTACAATCATCTCATATGACCTACGTAAGTACCAACTGCGACGGTATTATAAGCCTTACGAAAAAGTGTATTTTTAGTTATGCATTTAAATTGGTCTAATAGCAGATTTAATACAGAGTGTGTGATTTTAACCTACATGCGTGTACCTTGGCCCATAGATGATATATTAGTCTTTTGTAGACGAGAACTCATGGAAATAACATTGCCCTTATTTCTAGTATTAAATCTATGTCTATCAGTATTTTTTTTTACGATATTACCAAAGATGTATTGCGTTTGTAAATAAACCATTGTTAATATACCGGTTTTTATTAAAAAGAATGGTATTTCGGGCTCCAATATTATACATTGCTCAACTAGCTCTTTTTTGACCGCGTTTATATCAGCTGCGCTGCCCAACAGCAAAATACCATAAGAAATGATGCTATGAAAATAACTAAAATAGTTTCATCATTTAACATGAGGTTTTACTAACGTTTTTTTTTTAGGATTGAATACATTTTGTTTTTTTTTGCATTTAACACGAGATTGTTATTATTAAACCAATGGAGTATATGTGACAGTGTACTATTCACTTCGTCATAACTTGCCAGGTTTCTATCAACTTTAAAAATCAGGGAAACATGAAACATCATCAGCAAATAGTAAATATCACAACTATTTCGCGTAAAAAGGGAGATCATTAATATAAACTAGAAATAAGAATGGATCCAGCATAGATCCCTGTGGGACACCCATTTTTAGGGGAGATACATAGGAACTTACATTATTTATAAGCACTTTCTGGGTCCTTGCTCTGAGGTAAGAGGCAATAAAATAATAAGAGATATGCTACGAACTCCATAATGATGAGCTTAAGAAAATAGTATTATGTTCTACACAGTCAAATTCTTTTGACAGGTCAGCTAGTAGTGTATATAAATCAATTGCTTTATATTACTACTAATCAAGTTTTTGCGCGACGTGACGCGAAATTATTATAATTAATTTAATATATTTTTTTTTAAGTACTGACCCAGCGGTGCTCCTCAGTTTTGTGTCCCAAATAATAGGCAGATCTTCATCCATGGCGTTTTCGAATACCACTTTATTGAACTCCACGTACAGACGACGGGATAATTGCTCGCGTAGATTTTTGTAACCATCTCTGTATTGTATGGCCTCTGGATGACATCGCCATGACGGTACATTGTCTGAAAACATATTTTAGCCGAATTCAAAAACGGAGTACCTATGTATTCAATTGGGTTGATTACTTTGTTTGCTACTTTGAAAATCCTTTATTATAAACCGGTTGGGAAGAATCTCTTTTATTTTAAAGAATACTTGCATAAAAAATTAACAGTGGACTTTTTTCCAAATCAAAATAATTAAAAATTATATTTATTTATTACCGAGTTTACTTCCATAGTTTCTTTAAGCATCTAGTCTTCTGCTAAAAAACATATATTCTTTATAAAAAAAAGACTGCTAAGACTGTTATTTACAGAGATATAAATGCGGGTGCGAAAAATACTTTGTAAAATTATATAAGATGGACATGATAATGTCATGGCCAAACTCATAAAAAAACAAACAAATTATTAACAGATTCGCTGGCACATGAAAAATTTTTGAGGCCAAATATATATTTTTTTTTTATTTAATCGATTAATACCTTAATAAAATTAAAAATTTTACAGTGCCGCCCAAAACACAGCGACGGGGCCATGCCCGACGCCGGCGCCAAACTGAGTCCATGACTATGAATCTACTAAGCACCGCGGTGTATGGATGACCCCTTCCCTGGACACTTTTCCCCGCTGTGGGAGATTTTGTTTAGTATTCCCAGTTCTCCATAAATTTAAGGTCCGCATGTTGAATAGCTCGCGCAAAATTTTCTCCCCCAAACCTCAAAAAGTCGTCCGAGCGTCTCACCAGTGACCACCCTCAAAACAATGAAATTGTAAATGTTTGCAAGTACATATATCTATCTATGTTCCGACTTAAGTAGTGTAGTTTCCAACAACACCTCCAACAATGCAAAATATATGCAAAAACTTAACAAATTATTTACTAATAAAATCTTCCTCAAAAACCACTCTGTCTATTCGCTTATACAGTAGTTTTAAAGTTTATCACAAAAAGACAGACAGATGCAGTAGAGGATTTTGTTTTAATGTGCAAAAATGATTGCAAATGTCATTATAGGTGGTAGAGCATAACATCCTTTCACGGCTATTGCTGCACTTCTACGGCCACGCTCGTCCGGGGAAGTACCA
>JAOCPS010114572.1:0-15326 GCA_025505425.1 Graphium colonna | reverse complement strand
AAAAGCTTTTAATAGCCTTTGGTCAGGTGTAAATAAAGTACGTGCCGTTAGGTTATGCCCATCCTTGTATATCTATGGTATACACAAATAAAGTAAAACCTAGCTGAACACCCTGGACAGAAAAGTCCGCACGATTATGATGTGACATAGGATGCATCGCCTGAGGTCGTCTAAGTAATGAGGTTGTACTTGTCCCTGGTATCGCAGTGATAGGGGTTTTTTAACCGCCCTCACTATGGGTAATAGTGAAACGCGCCTTGCAGTTGGAAATTCATGTCATTGAACAATTTATAAAGGTCTGTCATATAAGCTATATCGCTCTTAGATGTAATAAGCTATTTATTTATTCATACTTTCCACGTCACAGTACATAAATATGATGTTATATCAAGTATAAAAGGACCAGTGGGACACCCCGTGAGAGCACTGCAACTTTATTACTACAGCTTAACATTAAAAAATTCATTTAAAGCATAGAGTAGGTCTTACTTACCAAAAACATTTTGAGTTGACATTGAAATGTTTTTATATTTTTCAGACACTTAATACTATTAGGAATGCTGTTGTATACTCTTATTGCCATCAAATGGGGGCCGTTTTATATAAACTTAGGGTAGTAAATGGATTAATTAATTTGTACAAATCTCTGTTGTTCCTTTTAGTTGTAGTTTTTGGTAAGTAAAGCTACATATTTTTCCTTACAAATTTATATAATGATATTATCGTTAATATTTCCAACTTAATAAAATAGGGTTTACAACTGTCAGTTTGTCGTAAGTCCGCGAGTATTCTTATGCATTTCTTTTGTAGTATAAAAATATCGTGTATAGTTAGGCTGTTTTTCCATGTTATTATACCATACGTTAACCTTGAATTTATATATGCATAATAAGCCGTCAAAATATTAAATATGCTTTCGCCTTTTGCATTGCTCCCTTAGAATTTGATGCAAAGAGTCTAGCTGACATATCCACGACATACAACTTTTACCTGAAAATTTTAAAAGACGAGTTAGAAAGAACTAAGAACTTACTTAGCAGTGCGAATATAAAAATAGGAAAGCTTTTGCTTGAGAATTGTTTACTTAAAAACACAAATGTAAAACAAGAAAAAATAATAGGCCAACTTAAGGAAGCTTTTAACAATCTTTGTTATGGATCCTTAGATCAAAATAAAAAAAAAATAATAAGAGATGCTCTATAATAAATATAAAACAATTAACTTTGGAGGATCTTACCCCAAGCATGACGACAGCTACATTGGAGCTAAATATGATACGAAAACAAAGCTATCCTCAAATTATTATAAAAGACGTGTCTGTAATAGTAATGACAGACACATTAACAGAATAACAACAACTATAGAGTACAATTCATTAAAAAAAACTATTTATATACTAGGAGACCAACAGACAATAGGACTTGCAAATATTCTGTGGAGAGACAGAGAAACAAACAAAAAGTCATATAAAATTATGTCCTATATTGAACCTTATTCCCTATGTTCTGAAACTTTGTGCAACCATAAGTCATTAATTAAGGAAATAAATTCGGAAGTCAAAATTGTAACTTCTATAGGGGCAAACGACTCAAATCTAATATAAATCTTAAGTGAACCAGGTGTAGTGCTACATAACTTAAGTAAATATAAGGTATATGTCTTTAATTTTATTAATAACCTTTCCTAAATCTAACTTTTTTGAATAACAATATTGCTTCATTGATTCACCTGCATAATAATTGTACTGTTTTGACATCAAATACCTTTTTGATATCAACAAGAAATATTAATGAGATGTGGCCATAAAAATTAACTTTAATATAGATTGCAGTGATTATAACGAAAACTTCTTATCCATCAGTTTTTACTGACGGTTAAGAAGTTTTCATTATTAATTTTTCAAAGAAAGAATTTCACAGGAAAAATAAGCCAAAAAAATCTAAATACAAATATGCAAAAGACAAAAGGAACTATGTCCTATTATTTTGAGTTAATTAATAACAAAAAAAGTACTGAAAATAAAAATAAAACCTTAGTATATAAGGAAACATTACGATCTAACAAAGGAGAAATTACATATTATTTTAAACATATAAAAACAACAATTTAATTTTAAATATTACATATCGTTCCTAAATTTAATACATTGACATATGTTATTAATTTTACTACTTTACATCAACTTATTGCTGATATACAATTTTAAAAAGATATCTTAGAATGTATATTAAGTTAATTACAGAACAGGGATGAAATAAATATTGGTATATTATGATTAACATTAACACTGATTAAAGATTGTGATAGTAAAATCTAAAGTGTAAATGGTTTCAAATTGGCAGGCCATTTTGATCGCCAAAAAATAGATGAGGTGTATGTATAATGACATAAGAAAATCTGGAATGAAATAACATAAAATATATTAAAGACTTATCCGTACCAGAGGATTTTGAAGCCTGTGGTGTTTGAAGACTGCCCCATTGCATAATATCTATTATATGCCTATACAGAACACCAAAATCTAACCTCGATATCTTTTTTTAAAAGTTACAAAATTCATTATCAAATGTAAATATTATTAATAAAAGAGGTGATTATGTCTGGTGATTTAAATATGAACACCCTGATGGATAATAATTTAACTGATATTTTTTTTGATATAATAAACAAATTAAACTTGTACTGTTATATTAAAGAACTAACACGGGGATCATACAGTATATTCCATATAATATTAAAAACCCCACGACTTATGTTCTGAAATTATTTTAAATGATCATGAAACTGACCAACAATTTTCATATCAAGAAACAAAAAAGAAAAATTATGGTTTAGAAACTCTTGAGAGATTCAGTGATTGTTTGAGATATCTTGCATTCAGTGAAGTTTTAAACTGTTATGATATAAATATTGCATACAAAAAATTTGAAGATTTCTTTATATTATTTAACAACCTGTGTTTCCTAACTGAAAAGAATAAAAGTTTATTACAAGGGGGGTACGAACTAGTAGTTTAACATAGAAAAAATTGGAAATGAGTAAACACAAAAAAGGCATTCAGGTATATAAAATTTATTACAAATCTTATACAAAACTATTTAAAAATTGTATTGCAACACCAAAAAACATTGACGATTTATAAATAAATAAAGATAGCAAAAGTAACGTAATACTTTTTAGAGTAAGTCTAGAAAACCTTCGATGATTTTTTCCATTCTATCAATTTCGGTCTCCAGTTCTACCAGCCTTTTACCCGATAACAGCGAATGAATGTTGTATGACAAAAGTTTCTATTTGTAGCAGTTAGTCTACTTCAAGGGATTATTTGTCGTACCCTGCTGCTTTCCACCCTGCCACTGCTCGAGTCATGGATTAACGAAGCGCTGGGAACTCAGGGTCAATCTCTGCTTTTATCCGTCACTGACCATCCGTCATTGTTTAGTGTTATTATTTATTAACATAAAACGTCTTCACTATAGTTATTATTAAGATATAAGTTTTGTTATTTAGTAAAATCTATTATTTCGTTCTTTCAAGGATAACGTCACTCTTTAGGAAACAAGGAACCTTTCGAAGACCACTTCATTATTCCTCTTTTTGTGCCTACGTCCGGCAGTTAGTCATCTATCGGTCAAGACTCTTTTACTACAGGTGTGATTTTTTTAAAAATCTATAAAGTGAGTGCGTGGGCGTGAGTTGTTTCGTTTGCTTATGCGTGGGTGTGGGCGTGGGCGTGAGCATTGCCGAGAGCGAGGGCGTAGGCCACGCCATGGCCATGCGTTTCCTGGGTGGTAAATCAATATTTACCATATTTTTATTCTTTATAAAAGAGTCCCACATAACACGTCTTCGAGTATCGAAAGCGTCTCACCAGTCGCCCTGTTTATATATACATACAAACAGATTTGATATAAATAAAAAATAAAGTAACGGTTCATCTTCTTAAGAATTACAATTCGTTTTCTTACGAATCAATTTCATAGAAAGTTTAACAACAATCAGAGGTTCTCTTAAATTTTATAATTTTATAAATTTATTTGCGTTACAATATGTCTCCAATAGCATGATACAAACGTCGGATATATGAAAATATTAAGATGGTGTCTATGTGATTTGGGAAGTTTTATCTATAAACTATATATTTTATTACAAGAATACGACGATATGTATAAAGTCGGCTAGTGATTGGTAACCTACTAATTGCCAAACTTGTAAGCAGATCTATCTCGGTTATAGGAACCAGAGTTATAATCTGTTACGACCAAAGAAATATGAGTTTGAAACCATAAATTATCTTTCTTTGTTGGTTTAATTTCTCTTTCACTATCATGAGTATAATCATTCAGCGAGGAAATTCAGCCAGCGTTCTTGGGTCCATGTCGCGAGGAGTATAATTTGATTTTTGCAATTAGATTAGCTATAATGCTTTAAAAAAAATTGTGTTGTACATAAATAAAAAAATCAATTTCATGATTATTAGGATTTTCGTTTCGTTCTTTTATTTGTTTGTGTTGGTTATTATATCAGTCTTTACAAATATACTATAGTATTATTTGTATTTGTACAGACAAAAAAGAATAAATCGCAGTTATAGCATTTTTTATTAAATAGTATGTATATACTATTATATAAAATATGTATATATATATTTTATTTATAATAATTGTTCCGAAAATATAAAAATAACACCTAGTCAGATAAGCGAGATTTGCAATTTAAAGGTCAAAGTTATTTTCGGTGTTTGAACTTCTAATCTTTTAGTAAATTAGTAGTTTTCATTCAACCCTCTTAGATAAGCTACACGTGACGCGCTGGGCGTCCCAGCCCGTGTAAATGGCGAGCGTGTGCTCGGCCGTGTACACGGCGCCCGAAGTGCATTGGTGACACCCGGGATCTAACTCAATCCTCACAACCTCCCACAGATAATGGCTAAATTGCCGTACCCTGTGACAAGCTGCGTAAGGAAGTAAGTCAACTCCCGATGTTTCGCCTCCACCCACTAGCACATGACAGGGTGGATGGCCTCGACGAGCCTTTTGCTCGCCGAGGCATCCACCTATCTTTCATCCCATCGCCGGAAGAGATCGTCGCCACCCTCTCTTCTCCAGCGAACGATCTCTTCCGGTAGAGATTCCTCACCCACCCTGGCGTGATTTGTTTCCTATTTATTAACGGTATTTTAGATTTTTTCACCGCAGACGGTGAAGGAACTTATTAATATCGCTATTAAAACTAGGCGTTGGTAATAAAAAGATGAAAATCTAAGGTTGTATGTAATTTTATAACACATCATATTAAATAAAAAATGTTTAAAAAATAAGACCTTAGATCGTATATGGTAAAACGCGCTTCTCTCCAAGATCACATCTTAGGTGTAACCAGAGAAGTTATGTGTATGGATAACTAGCTTTCTTACAGATCGGAGTATTCAAGTTGTCGATGACGGCACATGCTCCGATGCTAAGAATGAATGCTGGCGTCTTGTGGGTGGTGCTATCGCCCACACTGTTGTTTTTGCAAATTAATGATTTTTTGCGCATCAGCAACATTCATTGTTATGCAAATGATGGTACAGTTCACACCTTGATTACCAGGTGGGCAAATATTTTCTCAAGACCGTGTCGACGTGTGTCGGAACAAAATCGAGGTGAAGGGAGGCGAGGGTGAAACGGTTATAAGAAATGCAAGTTATGATGCTCTTTCTGCAATTAATATTCGTGTCATGGTTCTTCAAAGTCCTTTGGTACCAAACACAATTGAGGTAAATATATATTAAAATATTCACTTATGCGTGTTACTCTCAGCAATACACTTTTTAAAAATATACCGTGGAGTTTCCAACAGGACTCTGCACCTGGTCAAAACCTAAGCCTGGCTTAAAATCAACGTTCCGGACTTTAAAAAAGCTGAAATCTGGCCCAGACCTCAGCCCTTTAGACTTCAAATTATGATTAGTTTTAAAGGATATGGCCTGCTAAACAACCCCGCGATATTGAGTTTCTTAAAAAATCTTTGGAGGAAGCGATATTGAAATGTTCCTTGAAAACAGTGCAAAAACATTTTTTTGCTGAGACTGTAATAAATATGAGTTGTAAATTTTAGTAATATTACATTACTTCATAAAATTTGCATTTTAATTTGTTGGCTTATGACTGGGCTAAGTATATCTGTTTTCACTAATGGATGTAATAGAAATATTCCACAGGTTACCAGTAGTTTACAATAAAAATTTTATGTACTATTATGGCATTACGTCTGTTTAAATATTTTAACTTTATTTGGTAACCACAATATATTAAAAAATTTAATATGCTAACAATCTTGATTTCACCATACTGATAACAGCGTCCTCAGTAGATCAGAAAATAGCCATTCTAAACTCCTTTTTTCTGAGATTATATAATACACATGCCCCATTTCACAAGGTTAGACTGAAACATTCCCCTGCCCCTTGGAAAACTGAGTGGCGATAGCCAGGCGTAATCGAGCTTTAATGGGGTTTAAGAGATATCGAATGGAGGATAAAGTGTCTTCTTTTAAAACAGTCAGATACAGGTGCAATTAAATTATGAGGGCCACTAAACGCCGATATTTCCATAACGGTGTAACAAATTCTTCTCCTGCTAATGTTTTGAAATTTCTAAAGCCTATCGAAATTGGAAAGACACACATCCTGGATTGTGTTTCTTCTAATCCCATATTCTAGTCCTACTCCTCTCCGAGGACTCTCTTCCCAAACAATAACTTCTATTAAGTTAAAAACTCTTTCTTTTATTCAATTAAATAACAATCAACTAAATTTTCTTCTTTTAATCTGGAGGATATAAAACAGTGCGTTTAAAATTTTAAGGCAGTAGGGTGTTATGAAATTAGCAGGTTTTTGATTCTTATTTTATTAGATCACCTTCTCTCAATCATAAGTTCTGGTCAGTTTCCTACCTAAAGTTCCACATCCTACAGCTTTTAATCATTAATGCCCTATATCCATTCTACCCTTTCTTTCTAAAGTTGTAGAGGCCGTTTACAAACATATCTTCAATGGCAAATAACGAAGGAATAAGTAGGCTACGAAGCCTAAGAGGAGTGGAACAAGAGAGCGGATTGTAAATGTGAGGCAAATAAGTGAGAAGAGCCGTGAGTTCAATTAACCTGTAATTATGTGCTTACTCCAAGGCATTTGATTGCGGAAGATGGGATTGCTTGTAGATCAAACTGAGAGATGGCAGTACCTCAACACCTCGTATCATTGATCGAAAATCTATATTCTGACGGTCAGTCTAGGGTCAAAATTAACAACACCATCTTAGGACCCTTCTTTCTATCCTTGCCTATTTTAATTTCGTTACCCCTGCCTTAGATTGGTTTGAATCATAAAGATCGTTGCGCTTGAAATGTGGTGTTGAAGGAGAATGCTTCGCACACCATCGACTGTCATGAGAACTAATAAATCTATATTTGATCAACCGGGTGTCAAGACCAGACTGTCATCAATATCCTACCGACCGAACACCGAGTCGCTGATGTGACCAAGTAACCGCACTCACTGGTCTTTCTATAACCTCGGCACTGAGGAAGGCCGAAGACCGGACGAGATGAAAGGCAATAACATCGAAGGCAGCTCCATAAAGCGACATGATCTTCAGAAATGAAGAGAACGTCTATGAAGAAAAAGAGGTCTGTGTAGATAAGCAGATTTCCTCATTCTTTTTCAAGCATAGCCTGCCAAGCAATTATCAGTCTGGCGTTCGTCCCAGTCACAGCACAAGTTATTAAAATTAATGATGATATAAGGAACGGTATGGAAAACAAAAAGATAATAGTGATGGTGCTCGTTGATTTTTCAAACATTTTTAACACAATCGACCACGATATCCTACTTTCTACCTTTGCCCATTTTAATTTCCCCACCACTGCCTTGGATTGGTACGAATCATATCTTCGCGGGTGGCAACATTCGGTTACTTTTGGTGAGAAAGCTTCATCTTGGGTTGACATTGGAGCTGGCGTTCCGCAAGGCGGAATACTTTCTTCAGTCCTTCCCTCATTTTTCATTAAAACGATTACATATAAAGTCGATTGTTAGTACCATATATATGCCGATGAGCTGTACATTCAATCTTATATTAAAGACCTCAATAACGCGATTAAATCGATTGATTCAAATCTTAACCTTATCAAGGAGTGGTCATTGTAATTCGGAATATCTGTAAATGATTTAAAATGTCAAGCAATGCTTGTAGGCAGTTCGAAAATGCTGAAAAACTTCAAAGTAGACAATGTACCTTTGGTATTCTATGAACATTTTGGAACCGTTTAGTACCTCAGTAAAAACCTCGGTTTAGTCATTGACAATACATTAAACTGGACATTTCACGGGACCAAAAACAGCAATAGAGGTCTCAGTATGCCTTAGACGTTTTCTTCCAGTTCAGTCTCAAATTATGCTAGGCCAACTTTCATATTACCAATAATTAATCACGCAGATCTGTGAAGCGCTCTAACTTTTCAACAAGTTGGAGTCTCAATTGGTTGACTATTCGACAGAGGCGCAATTCCAGAATTATTTTTTATCTTGAATTATTCAACTTCGCCTTCCTACTTAAGAGATAAATTTCACTTTTTTAATATCAAACTTTTGAATGTTTTTATTATTAACTCAAAATAGAGTTTGAAGCTAAAAAAATAGTAAGAGAAGCCATATCTATGTTATGCTACTAAAGGCGAAATATAAATTAATTTAAATAATGGCGGTCATGCTAACTACAGTCGCTTTATGTCCTTTTGCAATAGCTTAAATATTACAGCTTTAACATTAAAATAATAACGCGAATAGGCGGGCCATAAAGGTAACGAGAACCGGTTAGAGCGCAGTTAATTTCTGTTAATATCAATTGTTACAATTATATCATTACGCAAGTATATCATGATTTTAAGAACTAAGTTTATTCAGTAGCAGTGCTACTATTAAACGAGCTACGCTACTATTATACTATACCATATGGAATAAATGTCGTTTCGATTAAACAGAGAAAACGCAGACAATAGACGACGCAGAACCTATATAAGTATATACTAAATTAATTAGATAAGCGAACAAAAATGAACAGGACATTGCTAATCCAATTTATTTAGTTATACGCTTCTACAGCACAAGGATAAATAATTTCGTAAGATGAAATAAAACGTGAAGTTAAAAAGCAAAAAATTACACAGCATATTTTAATTGATTGATTATAAGGGACTTGCCAAATTTAGAACGACAAAGTTAATTTATTTCGAAACTCGAAAATGAAAGGCAATCGTTCGATTTGACGGTTTTTTTTTGTATTTACATTTGCCGATTTCTCCGCAAGTTATTAAACTTTTTTCAAAATTGTTTCTTTGTCAGGATATAGTTATAGTCCTTGTTGTAGTCCCATATAATTTTTTTGAAAAATACTCCAAAGTTTCTCCTTTAAACAAAAATAATTAAAAAAAAACATTTCACGAGCGCTCCCTTTCGTTCTCAAGGGGTTTGCAGATAAATTCGTTGTTTTCTGTGCAAATAATTATCAAGTAATCTGGTGATCAAAGTATATTGATTTAACGTTACTATCGTCACATAAAAGACTTCGTGGACTACTTTTCCCTTCACTGGCATGCCGCATGTTATGTAAGAAGAATATGCACATAAAATAATTATCTTATATTTTGCTTTAGCCTAATATATAAGCAAATAAAAATCTGAAGTACTTATATTTATATTTTAGTTAGCAAACGTTTCCATGCTTTCTAAATTTTGTATCTTGCAATAAGGATATTCAAGCTATTAAACGACAAAAAAACAGTCACGACAACATGTCACGAGGAGTTGGGTTATTTGATTATAACTCTTGGTGAGTTTTCCGCACCAATGAAATATCCCACTGTTTTTGTGGGTAACATCCAGTAGAATATTTTCATTAGGGCAAGTAGCCACCCAAAACATCCTTGCTTCCTCAGCAATAATATTATGATAATATATAAAATTTTATGACTCAAATAGATTGTACTCTGCGCGGAAGCAAGGAAAGCATGCAAAGCAATACTTGAAATTTTCCTAAAACTTATTCCACTATAAATTAATAATATATAGTAGTTATTAGAAAAAATTTAATTTTTTTCTGAAGTTGTCTTAAAACTTATACCAATTTCGTTCAAAATAACAGTGCATTTCATAAACTGGACTCGAGTAAAGAATGCCTTTTAGGTTCTAAGTCATCACTTTGTATTATATTTTTGTTGTTTGGAGTTTATCTAGACCACTATAATGGATGAAACCTGGTAAGCCAATGTAAGACAAAGAGGATCACCAGTTTTATAGTAAATACAATGTTTTTATGTGTTTGTTTACTATTTATGTTTTAAGTAAATATCGGACAAATTTCTTGAACAATGTGCTATTCAATTCTTTTAAAAACTTGAATAATAGTGGTTTTACGCCCAACAAAATAAAAGATGGAGAGGGTAGACGGAAAACTAGAACTGTGTCAAGGAATAAGCCAAGAGTCACTTCACTCTTAAATTGCGAATACTCGGTCATTACCATTCCATTATATTATATTGAAAAAAAACAAAGAAAGATTTAACAGAACATTTTCTTATAAAAGACGCATAAACGAGATAAGAGACGTTGAGTACTATTCTTTTCATTAAGTAAATTATTATAGCATTTAAAATACTAAAAATTAAATGATCTCTCACTTCATATAAAATTTACTGATAATAGTAAAATCAAGTTCAAGCAATAAAATCCTTTTTTATTATAGTTCCAAGTTCTAAAAGTTTATTTAATTCAAATTCACATAAAAAGATACATATAATAAGATTATTTTCGCAGAAATTTACAAAAAGCTCAAACGCTTTAAAAGTGTCCTTTCGGGATCTCAGTCGATTTCTGTTATTTTGATTTAAAAAACAAACTACTAACCCGATTTATCTGAACATTTTTTATGGAACCATTTTGAACGTATTATTTAAAATCGATTCATAAATAGCGGAGATACACGTAAACATACATAAAAAAACTGAATTATCTGAATTCAGAACCTAACTCCTTTTTTGGAAGTTGGTTTAAAACAGCCTCAACCTCTAACAACCAAGAAATAATTGTATCTCGTATTGTATTTAAAAAGCATCCGTTTTTTCCATCTGTTGCATTAATAATATTCTTAAAATGGTTTCAAAATGTGTGTTTTCTTATAATAGATTTCTGTGAAGTTATAAATTCATCGAAGTTTCTATTTTCAGTACACTTTTAAGAAGTGGATTAGAGTATTCCAGCGTTTTGTGGGAAACCTGAATTACGAAATATTACGAGGAAATATTTTATGATACATTTATTTAGTTGATTTTGTACTGATCGTAAAATGCAGCAAGCAATCGTTAATTTCGGGTTTTATTTACTTACATTTTCATACAATTCTACATAAATCCTTCTACATAATTATAATTAAATTTACATATTACTTGTTTGTTACATCCTGTTTTGTATTTAAGTTTGATTAGCATCATGTGTATACCGGTGCTACATTGTGCATACCGGTATTTTAATTCGTTTGGTATTATAAAAAAATAAAATTTTGAAATTTTACACCAAAAAGTGGGTTCACAAGAAGAGTACCAAAACTGTTTATATTATAATTTATAAAGTTTTTACGTGACCTCTCACCGTGGCCCTGCGGGGCGCCAGGGTTTTGCTCGCCCGCTCGCGCTAACGCTAGGCAGCTCTGAGCCGTGCCCTGTGTAAGGAAGATTGTCGCGACCCTCTCTCCATCCTGATTCAGACACTCGATTATGCTGACATATGTGGATCTTTACTGAGGTAGTATGAGTTTTTCCTTACAAACCATAGCGCGTTACTGGTCGTTGTTTAAAATCCCCGGCCAAAAAAGTACAGACGTGCTTCAAAGTTCGCAACTTGGACGTCTTTCCTCTCGATATAACATAATTAAACAATAAAGTTCAACTATGGTTTTTAATGATTCATGTTCTCATATCACATCAGCCCGTAAATGTCAACCATTCAATGCACCATGTAAAATATATAATGGTTAAAAAGTTAAAATTTTTAATTTAATTAATTTGTTTTTAGCATTCTTTGTTCATATCGTGTTCGCTTATAGAAAATATTTACTCGTGTTTAAGTTCTTTATCACGTATTTTAATTCTTTTTTTATATTTAATATTCAGTGGCAAGTTTTATTTGTTTTGCGACGAAAATACATAAGAAAACTTTCGATACAACATCAACGGAAGTAACGAATTTATCAGTAGTAGCTAATAATAAGCTTAAGTTGTTTTTTTTTACTGCTGGTTTTAGAAAAAAATATTAGAATTTTGACTTATGCCATAAAATTATATAAAATTTGTCACACCACCTTACGGACTGCATATCTTTTAATAATGTTTTTTGTGTTCACTCTTCAAAACAGTATTATGCGTTAGTCACAGTAAGGGCAGTTTTTTATATATATAAAAAAGGAAGCAAACGAACAAACGATTCACCTGATGGTAAATGATCACCACCGCCCATGGACTTCCGCAACACCAGTAGAGTTAAAAGAGCGTTACCGGCATTAAGAATTCACTTTTCTACGACATACGAGCCCAATCCTCTATTAACATTTCTGTATGAGAGTCAAGACCCTATCTTTGCCACTTAGTATTTGATATAGGTTAAATGTATTAATGAATTTATATTTTGGAATTATTAATATATAGTACATAGTTATATAATATTTGTTTGTTTTATATTTTTTGAAATAAATATAACACACGTTAATGGGTTTATCGCAAGAAAACTCTTTTCAAAGTTTAGCTATGTTACATTTTGCACTTGTATATGTTAAATGGTATGTTCAGTAAAAAATAAAGAAATAAAATTGCTCTGAATCCCGAGCCAGTAACCCAAGTACCCGTATTTGGAGATTCTTTCTACTCGTTTATTATCAATTACTAGATTATTTATTGGAGGACTTGTCTTATTGACCATCATAAATTTGGTTTTGCTGACGTTCATTCTAAGGTTGACATACTCTCGCTTTTAATAAATCTAATAATTGTTGTACTTCTTTCAAACTATTAGCCAATATAATTGTGTCGTCAGCATATCTTATGTTATTAATGTATTTGCCGTTACATTTTATGCCCATCGCAACATCGTCCAAGGCATTTACAAGTGAGCGTTCTGAGTAAAGGTTAACTAACCTTGGAGATATTATGAAGCCTTGACGTGTTCCTTTTAGTATTTTAAGATCTGTTGCGAATTGTCTGATCTTGATATGCGCTGTTTGGTTCCAAAAGAGGTTCAAGATAATTCGCCTATCTTTGCTGTCGACATTTGTGAGGTTTAATGCTTCAAGTAATTGCTCATGGTTAACAATATCGAAAGATTTTGCGTCAATAAAACGTGCGGAAACGTCTTCTTGATGCTCTATGCAATTTTAAATGAGCACATGGACCAGTATCAAAGCTTCCCTGATACCAAGACCAGTTGTAAAGCCTAATTTAATACTTTTAGGAAAATTTTAAGGACGTGACGTTTAAGACGATTTCAAACAGTCGTTAGGTAATTCGCTAGTATAATAAATACTGTTGAACAGTTTTACAAGAACGTCTATTCCAAAATCATCTGAAAAATTTATTAATTCTATATGCAGTCCATATAGGGCAACGGCCTTTCCTGTTCTCGTGCTATTTATCGCTTTTTCAACCTCGCTGTGAATGATGGATGATCCTCGTAATTCTGTATTATTTTTATTACAGGAATTTTAAGTTCTGATCAAATTTGCTGTTCTATTCCAAGGAAGAATTCGTTTTTACTAGTTAATAGTTTTCCTGTGATTTATTTTCTTCCTACATTTGTGAATTCTTTCATTTTCTTATGCAAGTTAAGGCAATCTTGCTTTAGATCTAATTTTTCTATGTTCAAGCATTTTGTTTCTAACCACTTATCTCTCTTAGCCCAGACACCGGTCCTGATTTCTTTGTCTAGTGTATTCACGGTATACTTTATATATTGTCTTTTTTCCTGCAACTTTGCTTAACATCACAAAACATGTAAATCTTATAACGCTGGGTCGTGCCCGGATTGCATCGAACTACCTCACTCTGATTTTGCATTGCATGGTTTTGTTTACCTTTCCAGTTCCTTCTACAACGGCTGTTGCACTCAGGTTTGGACGCCATTGTTGGCATAATAGACTCATTCGCCGACTGTTCTTCTGCTTGTTCCAGCCCGTACAGTTACAGTTAGTACAGATTTTTTTAAATCTGATTTAGTTGATGGAATAAAAATTGATTTATTGATTCCGATTATTACTAATGGTCCAAATTCAAATGTTTTTATTTTGCAGTATTAGATGCTTTTGGGCAGTGCAATCCTAACGTCCTGTTTGGTTTCCAAACAGTACTGTATGGGCTTGAAGAAGCATGCAAAGATCTTCAACTGAAACAGTATTTCATCTGCTTATAGTAATCTTTTAACGTATTACAATAACAATAATAACCCTGGCATACATAAACCTTCATAGTAAATACGAGTATATCACAACTGCCGCATCTAAATAAAATATTATTATTTTTTTACGGTGCCACATTTATTTCATTTAATATCTCGTATTAATGGGCCTTTCCATCCAACATGATCAGTTTTTCATGAACAGGCTAAGATGTTTGTAAATTTCAGCATTAAAGCCTGTTCCTGTCATAACGACTATACCTGTTTATAAGAAAGGGCTTTAAAATATAACTTTGAAGTCCTTTAAAATAACAAGGTATAATTGAGAACTTGAATTAAAGTTGAAGACGCTGAGAAAGTTTTCGTCAGCTAAATTTTCGTAAAAATTGTTTGCTTTTCTCTAGAAAAATCTCGTCATAATATTAATATGCTTAATATATTAATATTATTACAAATTTTTTTATCCATCATCTTCAATTCCAACAAACAAATATTTGTTGCAAATTAGAACATAGCAGATAAACAATTTAGTTTGGTGAGAATCAAATATTATTTTAATTCCTAATGTGATAGCGGCGGACCAGAAAATTAAGATACCAAACCATTATTTTGATGAATGTTGTTAGATTTCATCGAGCCGCATTAGGAGATCTAATGGAGCTATTTTTGAAATTTATAAAGTTTTCTCATTTAAAGTGTATATTAGGTCAACTTGATTATAGTTTTTGAAGCAGATATTTTTATAACTGAAATTTGTTAAAAATATTTGAAAGTATATATGTATATAGAAAGCCAAATTCGAAAGAGGTTGGTTATTAAAAACGCAAGAAATATTTTTTATGCTACA
>JAOCPS010114461.1:0-15328 GCA_025505425.1 Graphium colonna | reverse complement strand
AGAAGTCCACAGCTGGGGTGGAAGGGTGAGAAGAAGGAAGGTAAGCTCCCCCAGAATACGTGGGCTACCTGAGCTCCCACGCTCAGGCTGTACGGTCACTGACCATGGATGCCCAATGGGGGATTCTCCAGGATTTCTGGTACTCCCTTGGGGTAAACGTTCTTTAATTACAGCTGTCATTTGGGGTGGAGGGGAATGGGCAACCGGCCATCTGCACTGACCGGCCTAATGCAGGAGCTCTCAAGGAAGGAGCTCCCACTTCACGCCTGTGTCCTGTGAGGTTGAGGTTCAATTCGTGCCCTCAGCAGCAGCAAAAGCTACTGCTGGTGCTATCACCGTATAGTAAATTTTAATTTATTTGTTAATAATATCGAAAAGAATCAATATAATAAGAACATTTGGGAAATTCTGTTAAATTTTGTGTGTATTGTGTGCTTTTTGAATATATACTTTTAAAGCTTTTTATATTCTAAAGAATATTTGGAACAAAATATTTTTTGTATTCTCTAGTCCTCACTGCTTTAAGAATACTCCATTATAATTATTATTATTACTTGATGATAATTAATTTATAAGGATTTAAGTCTAAAATATCGAAATATAGTCGATCGGGATCCCAATTCAGCCTTTCAACACAAAAATAGTATTTTGAGAATGTAGCCTGCAGCTCGCCTACTCTGTGAATTCATCTCTTGCAGGGAATCAATAAAGGGGCTGAATTATCAAATCATTGCAGGGATCGGAGTTGGCCGCGTGCCGGAAGAGGACTCTCGGAGATAAGAGAAGGGCGCTCTGCCGGGAGACGATGCGGCACGCGCGCCCTGCTGCCCGGGGCGACGGGTCTGTTTAGCATTCAGCCCGAACCCTGATAAAATTGTTCATTGCCTTTGTAATATCATGCGTACTCTATCATATGTAACATAGCGATATCTAAAATTGCACATATATTTAAAAATAATATAAGTAGAGATAATTGAAATTGTAAAGTGTGTTTGTTGTGATATACTCATTAGTTATTATTTACAATTACAAGAGCCAGAGAACTTATAGTTATAAGAAAATATTGATGTCTATGATAAGTAATATAGATAGTCTGTAATGAAATCGATTACAATTAAATGAAAACACGCAAACTGGCTACAAACTCGGATAAAATATGAAAAAAGTGTTATTTATTTTGTAACCATAAAGTTTTTTGTATTAAAAAGTAAACTCTTCGTAAGCACACGTTCACTTATGTACCCGATAGCGAGTTCTGAGCCCAGACTACGGGCTGCACTTGTTTGACTTAAGCCGAGTCGAGCAACTTCGCAGCGGTTTTAAGTTGATTAAGCGGTCTCGTTACGAAGTAT
Organism: Graphium colonna; assembly: GCA_025505425.1. Taxonomy (NCBI): domain Eukaryota; kingdom Metazoa; phylum Arthropoda; class Insecta; order Lepidoptera; family Papilionidae; genus Graphium; species Graphium colonna. The sequence goes on along the minus strand of JAOCPS010114461.1, from coordinate 13,976 downwards.
CGCGCTCATTAGCGGCAGTTCCAGAGGACCCGACGCTTGTCTCGTTCGCTGTTCCTCGCATACACTTCTTCAAACTGGGAGACAGTAAATAACAAGAAAAGTTTACGCTGCTGCTGAAAAACCAGACAGCGTAACAACTATTCAAATATTCATTACACTAGATGTCACTCGCACAACCGAGAATACTCTAAAATTGTTTGTAACGAAAAAAATGTTGCAATTCATCTATTGATTTTAAATCTACAGACCGTGGAAAAAAGTTGTTACTCGTGCTAAATATCCGCATTCTAAAATAGTCGGTGTAAAATCCTCTTCCTAAATATAAATCCTGCTTGAATTATTACCTATAATTAAATCACACTTTTTCCGAAACATGTTTACTGCTCGTCGCGATTGAAAGCGGCAAAGAACAAGTTAGCTACAACATTTTAATGAATCTTAAAACGTCGACTGGTGAATGGATCTCAAATTAGCGTAATTGCTTGCTGCCAACACCTTGATTACTCGGAATCGAGGCAACGGGATGGGAGACTCCGGAGGGACCAATTAGCGACACAGCTCACGGGCGACGCTCACGCAAAACAAAAATAGGGCGCACAACCAGCTCAATACAGCTCCTGATTCCGACCGTCCCTTGGGCCCTGTCGCATCCTACGATTGCTGACGCCCTCGACAATCCCTGTTTTCTTTTATTTCACTGTATCGTTCATCGTCGTCATCTATTACCATTTTACTCTCCTGTTAAAATAAAATAACTTTAAAAATATTTCCTCAATATTTAACGTCAAACCTTAAAAATGTTTAGTATTGGTGGTTTTACTGTACTCCAATTTTAACACTTACTTACTTTATGAACTATTTTAAGGTACGGACATTACTCGTATATTTTGAATGCTTTGGCCATCGACTTTTACTTTAAATTTAATATATTTAATAAGCCATAGTAGGTTTGACATTCACAGCACCAAACTATTAATTTAAAAAATAACTTCGACATTGCGTTTGTATAAGTGGGGCATTAGTTACATCTACTGGTTTAACATTTTTATCTAGGGTATGAAAATACATTATTTTGGTGGGGATATAAAGCAATCGCCACCTTTTTGTATTTTATTTTTAGTCAAAAGAAAATTATTGTATGTGTAAAATTGTTGTATGCAAAAAATAGCTTTCATTTATTTCTGAATTTAAGCTTTTCTTGATTTTTTTTTTGTTTGAAAGACGTGAAAGCACAAATTAATAAAACGCCTACAAAAGATTAAAAGCAATTTTTCAATGCGACATTAAGGATTGTAGATAAAAACAAATGAAAAACTGACACAAAGGATGCCAATAAATATAAAACCATCATGATTCAACTCAATTGTAGTTCACCTTATTTATAAAAAAAAAAACTGAAATTGCAAGTAAACTTGTTACTTACTTGTTATAATACTTGAAACTTGCTTAAGATTTTGTGATAAACATTTTTATAATGTTTTTGTAAATATTAGACATTTCGTAAATATTTACATAGAAACGGTTTGTCCTGATAATGTTGTCAGTAATGCTTCTTACCGAAAGTACATTAACGTTAGGGAAATGATTGCGTGTGTTATGTATAAATGTTAACGGCTTGCTAAAACGTTTCGTGTGTAGGAGGAAATAGAGCATTTCCGACATTTACGTGGATTTATGGCGAAAGACGCGGGTCGTTTCAGCGTCTCCCCGGCGTCCGAGGTTTCTGCAGACTCATATTTAATGTAAAGAATTCAAAAATGTACGTAGTTTAATGCCTTAACAAGAAAAGCCTAAGCATTTTCGAATAACTTTCGCATAAAAAATTGAAACAACCTTCCAGTTTGCAGTTTGTAGTTGGGTTAATATATGAGGTCATTAATAAGTTTATACGCTCATAGATCTAGAATTATTTTATATAGTAAGGAATTATTATTATCTGAATTTTATCAGTAGTCGATAATAAGTCGATGCGTGTTTTATTCTTATTAACCTACTTACAGCATTGAATTTCTTCACTGTAATTAGAAAATGTTATTATTTGCACAGAAAATTGCCAAAACGACTTCAAACGCCGTAAAAGTGAACATTCGTTATATTCTCTTTTCACTTTTTTTAATTTAAAAAAGAAGATTTTGCACCAATTTTCATAAAGACGACGACGGAGAGACCAACCCATAGTTATGTCCTTTCGAATAGGAAGAAAAATTGAAATTCGGTTATTAATGTGCATAGAAATCGGAGCACATAAACACGAAAGAAAACATATAGTCAAACTGAAATCCTCCTTTCCGAAGTCGGTTGAAAAGCCACTACGTAATAAATATATCAAAGATAAAATAGAAATATTTCTTTACAAATAGACGTATCAATTAGGTTAATGGTTGCCTGTCAAAGGAGACCTTGTTATGACCTTATCGATTCTGCTAAATATTATATGAGCACACACGCGTGAGCCGCTGCACCACTCGTTTATTAATTAATACGCTATGCTAGCCGCGTGCGAGGGCGCTGGAGGGGTGCGTGAGGGGAGGGAGGGGAGGGGGGGACGTTAGCATCCATCGCACGTTGATTAATTAACATGGAAATTATTAACGACACCGAGCAGAATGCATTACGGCAGACATGTGTACATTTTGTATGGATGGCGGTGGATAAACAAATTAGGCCGGATGGAAGCTGATTAGTTGACTTGCATCGCTGCGAGCCATTGTTCAGATCGACGCAGTCGGTGGATTGATGGCGGTGCCCCGATTTGACCCGGTTTAATCCCGCCTCCATGCAGGCGCAATCGTTCATTTATGTATGAGTACCTCCGACGACAGTTACGCTTAAACGCGCCTACATCACAGCCCTCAATGACTGAAGGTTTGTGCTTTTACCACCTTATATCACCCTCATTTCATACTATTTTATCTGAATTTTATGCACATTTTGGCTTCCACTGTTATGGACTAATAGTACGCATCAGTCAGATATAAATTATGAGATCTATGTCGACTTTATCCCTTGCTTAAGTCAATCTTTCTACCATCAATCTACTATCGATCAAGTGTTTATAGAACGGAGGTAAATATTCTGAGCACAGTTTTGATAACGGCAGTATTTGAGGGCAGAGTCATTAATATGTAATAATTTTTAACCGACATAATTCTTAAGACTTACGTGAATATATAAGGACTTGAACAGTTTAACGGATTTTTAGAGGTTTATTTCTTTAAACTATCACCCGATATTTCGAATAAATTGCAACATTCATGGCCACATGTAGGGCTGAGTTTTAGTCGTTCAAATATCTCTTTTTAATCCGGCCATCTTGATAATTCATTTTGCTCCCATCTACGTAGTTACTACTTAAATTTCTAATAACTAAATATTTTATGAACTTGCCCGCAACTGGCGATAATTTCCGCATCACGCACCACCGCGACTTCCACTGTAACAAATATTTACATATTAATATTTTATAACATACGAAACTTAGCATAAACTTTGTAATTAATCAACTTTATTTAGCATAGAAGCAGCGATCCAGACATACAAACTGATTATGAACAAAAATATAGTGCCATAAAAGTTAACCTTCGAATAAATAAAGAACCCTCATAACTCTCTTTATTAACTCTTTCTTTAACTTCTTATATATTTGTTGCATGTTTCTAACAGCAGTAGTTTATCCCATTTATTCAAAAGGTATTTAAGTAGGTAACGGTAGAAAGGGGAAGCCAGAGTGAGACATCCAGTAACTTCTGGAGTGTACTTTTGCTTCACGGCTTTTTAAGGCGGAGGTACTTTCCGATAAGTATAATATGAATTGAATTTGAGTTGCCATGCTGCAACTCTTTAAAGGATGTCCCTACGAGCGTGTCGCACCTTCTTCCCGTCGCGGAACTTGACGGTGCCTTCGATGATGGTGTTGTCGTCCGCCATGGCGCATTCCGCCGCGCCACGTGCCTCACTCGCTCACCACTGCGCCCCTCTGCCCATCCTCCGCTACTTTGCAATTCGACCTTGAGGACAAACAATAATCGTTGCGTTATAAAATAATTATTAAATACAAAAGTACTTAAAAAAATCTGAATTCTACTAGAAATCGTTTATAAAACTAACAATTCACTATTTTTAGTCAGACGGTTCTGATGAATATTTGTCATTCACATTTCTTATATTGTTTTAATTGATAAAATAATTAAAGAAAGTAACGAGTCGTCTCGATTCAAATCAAAAAAGATATTCACGTGTAATTTATGTTGGCGTAGCGTGGATAAAAATATTTTAAAACATTTTTGTAGTTTAAACCACTTTTAAGGTATAGTGCAAAGTTTGTTTTACAATAAAAGCTTTCCGTTTATAAACATTTAAATTCCATTATCATTACAGTACATTTTCGTTTTTTCTTTTAAGTTGGACAAAGCTCCAAATCAAAAGAACTAGGCATACGACTAAAATAGATAATACACCAAACAAGTTATTCTACGACTTAAAGCACATTTTGAAAAAAAAAAACCCATTTCCAAAAAAAGAATTATATAAATAATCGAAAAATTACATGTCTAAAACATATCAACAGAGAACAGATTGCACCTGTTTGCCTTATCTAGCAGATAGTCAGGCAATTACTGTCGCTGTCTACGTGAAATGCCAAGTCAAACGTTAATACCTGATTAATACCGAGGATTTAATTATTTTTCAAAGGTTTATAATTTCTTGTTATTCCTAAGTTATCGTACATGTTTTGTTATGGATAAAATTTGTTAATTATTTAAATATGAGTTCACAAAAAACATAACATTCCATGCTCTGCACCAGCCTTGGTGAATCAACCCCAATTCATTATGCGAAAACCAGACACGCGTACAGGCACATATGATTCATTAATCTGTAATATTTGATATGTAAAACATTCGACATTCTGAACCATTTTAATTTGCTAACTTTCTAGAAATTGTTTTCAATAATTTTCAAATAATAAAAGTTGAAAGTAAATGAGCTTCTTGAACAGGCCGTGGGAAAGCATACAGAGGTTGCCATTTCACAAGAATCCTGCGATATGAAAACTATGAGAGCTCAGATTAGAGAATAATCTAGATACAGCGCAATGACAGATTATTGACGCCAGTGCGATGATCTTCAATTAGTACGAAACAAAGCTTTGAGCGGACAATACGTCATTTATTTGTCACATTTTTTTCTTAAATAATGCCGACTTTATTGTTTTAATTCTTGCAAAAATCATTCCAAAATACTTAAAAAAGTGGATGGAATATCGTTTCACCGGTAAATGTTATTAATTAAATTATTTTCTTATTTTAATATGTATCGTACATAAACATGTGATGCGAAATGCTTAGGGTTGCTAGATAAAATGGGCAAAAATTCCCACAAATGTAATATGAGATAGGGTAATCGACAAAATTGTACTTATATATAATTCATCAACAAAAACAAATGCAAAGTAAGGGCTCCTAAAATGTTGCATACCAACCACTCAATTTTTTTTGTTTGAGATACAACCCATGAAGTTGATATGTAAATTATTGTGATATTTATTTTAAAAATGTTTTTTATATTTATTCCAAAAAAAATAATGAAATCTGACACATATTGGATTTATTTTATCTTCTGTTTTTAATTTTATTCACTTATATTTTTTGTATTAGTATAGTCCAACTATCAGCATTTGTAGAGTCCCAATACTTCGGCTGTTATTAAATAATGTTATAAAAATAAACTTTTATAAATTAAAACTTTATATTTTTATAAATATTTTAATCCTTTTGCCAATTAAGAGCATCTTAGATTTTTTTTATTATTTTGCTAGTCAGTAAAATTCGTTATTAATTTTGTGACAAATAATTTCTTACACGTTTATAGCGCTCCGTTGTATTTATTTATTAAAATAAGGTAAAAATATTTTCATGACCAAATGGCTCTTTGACTATTTTGAACCTATATAATTGCGCTAACTGGTTCGTTAAAAGTGTTCTACGTCGTTTACCTTTATATTCAACATTTTATACTTTGGCAACAGATTTGTAGAGAGGCAAATTTTTCATATAACAAGAAAAATTATTTGTTTGGTTTGTGTTTATGAATGTTTTCCACGAACATAACATTTCATAAAATATGTAGAAATTATATTTTATTACCGTCGAGGTTTCTATGGATATTTTTTTAATTTAAAATCCATTTTTATATTTCTGGATTACATTGACATTATTCAGCGCATTTTTAATGAACGAGGGTTTTTTCCTATTCTGACAATTTTTACACACACATTGGAGTATGCGTTTTTACAAGTTGTCAAAACAAAATCTAAATGTATGCATCTATCACTTTGACAATTTTGTTCGACATCGCTCCATCTGGATTATTCTCCAATCTGAGTATGAGAACATCAGGCGAAGCGATTCGCTCCTGTTCGATGGTGCATCAGGCATCGAACATGCTTCCCTATCGTGCGATCTATCGATGGTACTTACTGGGTGTATTACTATTGCAAAACATATTTATTTTTTAGAATACCAAGGAAATGAAAAAAAAATATCTTGCTTTTTATGCATTTGTTTTTTATTAACGTGCTTTAAATTTGAATAAATAAGTTACCTGAGGCAACAGTGGTCTTAATATTATTTCTAAGACTTATACGAATATTTCACATTTTAAATTAAACAACTTTACGGATTTTTTCGCGGTTTATTTTTAAATTTTATCACCCGACTTTTCGAACCCTTTGCAACGTTCATGGTCACGGGCAGGACTGAGGTGTTTGATGTCCTGGTGTCACTTGTAAATCCTGCATACCTTCGGCTTCAATATTAAAAAGTTGTTTAATTTAAAACAGTGGTCTTGTATAAGGTGAGACATTTCGTCAAACTTTTTCTCGTGCGTTCCTTACATACATTAACTCTATTGCTCCACTTGTAAAGCAATTTTAATGTATTATGCAACTCCACTGCTTATTGTTAATGAGTTTTCTTTATTTTATTTCCCTTACGTTATAATGTGTTCCAATATTAGCTCATAAAGATGTTATATTAGTATTAACAAACACTAAGGGCAGCTTGCACCAAAACCACCTTTGTTTAAAGATAACCTGAACAAATTTAAGCAAATGCGTTTAGATGTATAACCGATATTTACTGTCAAAATTTGATAGTTCACTCAATGGATCTAGCGACTTGTTCAGCGTGGTGCAATGCGTTGACGAGACTAAAACGAAAATTCAATTTAAAACTTAGCGATATGGTGCAAGCGACCTCAAAGGATTAAAACCTTAATTCTAAACTAACGTATATAATATTTACTCCGTGTCGCTTTTAGTCATAGAGAACAATCTTTATTATTAACTAATTTGATCTAAAAAAAACCAATGCTGAACGAATATCCAAAATTTTTTGGTTTCTTCGGAGCTTATATTCCAACTAAACCTAAGTCAGAAGCAGCAATGATGTTACACAATGTGGCAGGCGCAATGCTGCCAACGTCAGCGGAAGTCGATCGCAGCGTAATCCGCTTCCGGCGCAACCGCCTAATTCCATCCGAGCGGGCTTAGGGCGGGTGGCGCCCAGCCGCTGCGCTTCAGCTGGAAGACTTCCGTTATCTCTTCTACGTTGAAAGAGGCGATTTTATTTTCAAAAATGTGCCGAGCTAAACCTTGCTACAACTTAGTTTACTATTGATCATTCTCTATACAGTTTCCAAAGTAAACAAAATCATACCATTAGAAGTAACGACTTCTTAAAACACAATAGCATTACAGTAGCTCGTATAACAGCTCTTCTAAAAATGTTATTACTGAGTCATCGTAAAAACTAAAAGACAATGCCCCGGAGAATGCAACAATGAAAGAGTGTAATTGAGTTGTTCTGTCCCTGGGCGGGCGTATGCTGTGTATGGCGTCGCCTGCTGTGCCACGGTAATTGAGACCCAATCATATATAGATAAGTTTCACTTTGGCCTAACGGGGGCACGTGGGCGCCGGCTAAGCGGTTTATGTGGGGATTTAGTTAGTACGGGCCGCTACAGGCGAATGTGCCTCGCGACGCCTTCCTGCCTCTACGCAGGGCTGCACAATCATTATTTTTTTGGCCTTACAAGATTTATTATCAAAAGAAATAAAAAATAATGGCTTTTAAACTATTGCATGTAAGAAAAAAATGTTTATCTAATTATGTGCTTAATGTTTTTTTAACAATTTAACGCATATTAACGACTGACCGCCTCCGTAGCTTAGTAGTATGTGCCCTTGCTTTGTAAACCGGAGATCGTGGGTTCAAATCACGCGGGGGGACAATAAGTTTGTGTTCTTGTTTCTTGGTTGGATTAAGGCAATGCGGGCTTATCACCCCATTGGCTGAAAAGAAAGATGCGTCTGATGGACACGTAAAAACTCGGCATCGCTCCTGATCTCTCATGTCAGATATCCGTCTCATCGGGCTATGAGAGTAAAGGAACAGAGAGTGCACCTGTGTTTGCGCATACACTTGTGCACTACTATATTTCTCCGAAGTTGGCTGATCTCGGAATAGATTGGCCTCTGTGACCGTAATTCGGTCAGGAGGATTTTATTAAACGCATATTATGAAAAATTTTAGGCCTTTACGCTTTTTCCTATTCAATTTTGAACTGAGCTATATTTCATGCTCCTCCGTTTGCTCAATTTTCCTAAGTCTTTGAGAGTTTTTGCTTCACGCAAATATACAGTGATGGTTAATCGCGCATATTTAATAAAAGTATGATAAATATTGTAATTTTTTTCCCATATCTATATCCATATTAGATAATTAAATGTATTCATTATAACATATTAAATTTAGTAACAATTTACATTAGACAAGACCCGTGCTTTCATATCTATATCAATTGGTCAATTAAATTTGGTAGTAATAATATTATAAATCAGTTAAAAACCCTTTATAGAAATATAAATTCAGTTCAAATAACATAATTACCATTATAGATAACCGTATAGTAACTTAATAAATAATTATTTAGTTAAATATTAGTTTAGTTAAAAATTAGTTCCCTCGTAATACGTATGTGCTCTTAAGTGTTACGAATGTATTGTTTGCTTATTGGGTGTTTACAGGCTCAATGTGTAGTATGTAGTTAATTTTTGAAAAATAAAATAAAATATTTATAAATCAAAACTGGAAGAATCCTATTAATATTGCAAATGCGAAAGTTTGTTGGGGTGGAAGGATGTTTGTTACTCACGCAAAAAATTGACAATAGATTTAGATGAATGCTTGTAGTAATGTAGTTCATATATCGGAACAACATATAGGCTATGATTTTATATTATTCTTATGTTATAAATGAAAAACGGGAGCCGCGGGTAACGGCTAGTTAGAGATGACCCCGGCAGGTGGCAACCCTGGACGCGTATGCCGCAGCGCAGTGCATGGTGCAGCCGCTGCCAGGTGGCGTGTGGTAGGGACGAGGCGCGACTTGTTTATCGCCAACCTGTTCTGGAACAAGGTGCCACCGAGGCCGACGTCACATTTCTTCCACCCGTAGCGTACAATCCTTTTTATAATTTTAATTCCAAGCAAAATCGCAATTTCTTTTGCTTAAGTATTAAATGCTAATGATATAAAATATTTTAGTGGACCTGGTAGGCATTGTTTTATATATATTAGAGTTCCTGTAATGGCCAAAATTCGACATTTGTTTATGTAATTTTAGTAAATGTCACACTATTCGCGCAATACTTTTAAGAAGAAATCGATTCCATATTGAATGTATCTGTGTCACGTCAATGTGATGATTCTTTTAATTGATTTAATATGTTTCTAATGCAGGTCATTCCAAAATATTAAGTGGATGCACTACTTCACTATACATTCCAATAGGTACATGAACTTAAAATATGTTAAAATACATGCGCCTCCGTAAGTTTAATTTTCATAAAAATACTTTGAAAGTTTTCGCTTCAAACGACTTTTTTATTCAGTTCAGACGTAATCAGTTTTCACGTAATGACCGTTTCGACGCCTATTCCATTGAACTTGTGAATATTGATAAGCGGTACACCTAAGCTAATTACTAAGTCAAATGTAGATTTTCGTTTGAGTTTGTGTATGGCGACAGAAAGTCGCCCCGGCGTCCGAGGCGACGCATTCCGTGGCTCGATGCGGTCCTCGACGTTTGTTCGCAAATGTAATTACGAGCGCTGCGCAGCCACTTGTCGCCCTCCGAGCTCATCAGCGAATTCCATTCATTTCCCAAAACCGCATTCCGCTTTAATTTCAACTTGCTAATTAACATTACATCTCGCTACGCACACATTGCAACCGCGCACCGACCACTTCATTCAATTACTTGTATATAACGACGGAAATTGGAAATGTTTCGATGAAATAGAAATAAAATGGCAATAACACGGACTGTCATATATCTGATAACATATTAATTAGTGTTAACTGTTATGTATCTCTGCCATTTATCGAACGTTGATTGACGCGATGAAGATGCGGGGCCGTCGCCAAGCCATTGGCCACATACCGCATAAAATAGGACGTCTCAGAATCATTTACTTTCATATTTGTTTTTGCAAATACTTAAATGACGGCATGGAGTTTCTATATTTCTTCCGACTCTAAAGAACAACTGATATTCTTATGTCAGTTAATATATGAAAGTAACTGTCATTATTTTTTATATCAAGCGATAGAAAAAATCGGTGCTGTGATATAAAAATTGTGTCGAAGACTAATTCAGAATAGTATGAGGAACTTACATACATATTGAATAAATGATATCATTGATTATTAAATTCTAAATTAAAATTGGCTTTTTCTAATATTTCACCGTTGTCAATTTCTATCCAAGATGATTGCTATTTCTTTCTTAAAGGCACCAGCAACGTAGTTCCCGAGCGGATTCTTCCGTTTTGCCTACATCTATACTAATGTTATAAAGTTAAAGAGGTTCTATGTTTGTTTGATTGAACGCACTAATCTCAGGAGCTAAGGGTCTCAATTGAAAAATTATTTTAATGTTGGATGGCATTTATCGGAGCGGAGCATCAGTAAAAAATGTTGTAAAAACGGAAAATATTTTAGTGTCCGAAACCACAGTTATATACACAAAAATATTTATGGATATAATCATTTAGTTGACCTATACATATTTGATTCACGTGTGATTCTTTACCTGGTTGATTTAATTCATATTATTACGCCTGAAGTTATGTAGGCACTTGCAGAGAAAAGACTGTAAGTAAATAAAAAATAGGACGATAAAATTTTATGGAAGACAAATGTGAAACATAATTAAAAATCTTCTCTTAAGCAAGCAATATTTTCGACAAACGTCAAAGAAGGCAGTGTGATTGGGAGGCCGCCGAGCGAACAATTATCCGGCGTTCTCTCGACATTAAGACGCTGGGACAATACAAGGAGCGCACGATCGCACTCGTCGCAACGAACGCCCTTTGGTGAAACGAACGTGCGATCGTGGCCTGAACAGCCCTCGCGGTACGCGACAAAGGGGAGCAAATAGATTGTTTCTTCCGCGACGAGGCTTATTGTTTATTTATTGGGAGCGCCGGAGGGCTCCTGGGGCTGCAGATGCCGGATCGCTAATAAATATAGCGCCAAAGCTATTCCCATTTCCAAAGGAAAATATCACTCACAACTCCACTTGCGCTAACTGGGATTTTTATATATAACACGGAATTGAATATCTTCATAAGCTAATTTCACAAGTCACAAGATATTGTGTTGTTCAGTAAACGTTAAACGAAGCGCAAAAGCATTAAATTACATTTAAATGGATAGTGCCTACATAGTGGTGTTTTGTCATGCTGTTTTGTAGCACTCGATGTTCTTTTACAAGACACCCTGGCAATTTGCCCGAAAACTTATATTTCCTATTTCGCCATATCTCGATCCTCTATTAGCAAATTTATTCAGTTTCCATGAAAGTGAACGACTACTGTTGCTTGGGGCGGACCTTTTTCACGCAAACCGTTTCGCCGTCCGACTGTGCAAGTAATACAAAGCTTTGTGAACAAAAGTTTCAACCGCGAATTATTTGCCTTTTTCCGTGTACCGTACCTGAGGTCACCGTCACGCTCGTGTTTGTTTGTAGGGGAGGGTTCGGGTGCGTGTGCTTAGGCTGAATGCCAAATGGACTCGTTAGCGACCCGCCGCTGCCAAAACATCCGCGCCAAACCACTCCGCTCTCCAAGGAGACGGTTCAACTCTAATTACTTACGAATGCTTTATGAATACATAATTCGAGGCAGGGGAGGGCTCGTTTGTTATGTGAATACGTTACGAGCTGGTTTCATTAGCCCGATGTATTGTTTCGCAAGGTATCAGAGACATTTGTAGCCGTTCGCTTCGAACTGTAAAATTGGCGAGTAGTATGTCCTGGCCCATTAGAAGCGACGAGGGTCGCTCAGACCAAATGTTTTATCGTCACAGGCCATTAATTCCCTTTTAAATCTCAGCCCGAAGCCCTCTGCCGCCATTTATACGCCACGAGACGCGCGCTTAAGTGTGTGTGAGCACTCCGTGAGCATACTTTAACTCTTATCAACTATGCCTTGATGTTTAAAACTTCAACCCACTTTACGTAATGAATTCCAAGCGACGGAATTTCAATGAGATTGTTACAAGATAATATGAAATATAAATAAATTTGCATATTAAAAACACAAAGGATTGCAGTTTATAAAACAAGATTATTTTAAAATCGACTTCAAACGCCCTAAAAGTTCACATTCAAAAACATGTTTTTCCTGTTAATTTTATTTAAAAAAATAATTACTGAACCGATTTTTCCGAAAATTAAAATTAGGTCCCAAATGGCGAACATAGCTAAGAAATTTCCTTTTTAGAGTAGGTTGATGAAAACAATATTTCTATGCAGTTCTTATATTTCGTTTCGTCTTGGTTCCCTGGAAGCACATGCCCCACTGGGGCCAGGACTGAGTCCGGCCGCACCACTGGCGCGATGCTCGATGCGCACCGCCACGGCAAAATCGCAACGGCGTTGACAAAATTCAAACACTTCCAAATATTTATCGAGGACCACAAGTATTCTAAATTTAGTTACCTATGTTATTAAGTACAACATTATGTTTGAAACTTAAACCAATAGTTTCTTATGTCATAGAAATTTGTTTTAATGACAAATGCTGTTGTCAAAAATAAATATATATTGTTTCTAAATATAAAATATTTGTTATATATCTTCAAATTCGCTGTAACGATTAGTCAAATTCTGAAAGGACTTTTTTTACAATAGTGATATAAAGTTTATAAGGTCAAGTGATACCAAGTAAATTCTTTAAATAAGTATTACATTCTCACTTTAAGAATATTTACAACACAGCTAAATCCGACTAAGAAGATGTCTGCATGCCTTGCCGCAATGTAAAATGTCTTAAAGAATTTACGGTCGAGGCTTGCAACCCACGATCAACCAACTGCACAGGAGACGTATATAAAGTGCAGTAATGTGCACGCGGATACAGTTGCGCTCCGTATTCCCTTTCTCTAAGCCGAGGGGTCGGACATACGACACTTGTCCAACCGATGCACCCATATTGCCCTACCACGACAACATAAATTTATTGACCGCCGCGAGATTCGAACCCCGCACTGAATTGTATACCAAGACTTTCGTTTATGATGTATACCACTAACGGCCGTAGTAAAGCTTTACGATGTTTATGGGATGTCAATACTTTTACACCGATTTAAATATAAAAAGTATAATTTAACATTGGGAAATGTTGCATGTAGCTGTAGCCCTTGAACCTAAAGGTCCTCACATGACACACGTGCCATATTTCATAAGGGTGTGTAAATGCTTTCTAGGTCCGTAACGAATATACAGACATGGTATGTTTATAAATAAATTCTAATAGGTACTATGAGAAATAGCAACTTTTTACGTATTATGATATGTATGCCTGCATATGCCTCTAGAACCCATTAATCGATATAAAATAGATCACG
>JAOCPS010114350.1:0-15328 GCA_025505425.1 Graphium colonna | reverse complement strand
TATTTGAACAAACGTTCTAATTTAAAGTTTAGCTTTACTTCTATAAAACAAAAATTTCGTTTAGAGAAAAAAATTATTCTATCATATTGAACATCCACATATGAATTGAGATTATAGCTAAATTACAAAAGAATCATTGCAAAAAACAAGTCGAAAAATAATCCAGCACCAAATGTACGCGACGTATGTACGACACGTATCTAAAAAATATATATTCTTAGAACGCTGTTTATTATAATTATTTCTTTAAAAAAACATAGTCTGTAAAATTTACTCTATAAAATAATTTTACAAAAATACTCGTGTCAAAAACATTGAGCGCAAATAACGACGAAATATTTTACATGATAATAAAAGCATGTCAGTGGAATCTCCGACATACAATATCAAAGTTGAAAATAAATATTAACGAAATAATGTGATATAATTAAAAAAAAAGAGTGAATAAAGATTTAGATGTCTTACATTACTTGAATAGCTATCGTAAATAAGTACGCAAGCGTTTTTAATAAAGCAAAATAATACATTGTATTGAATTGAGATCAAAACATGCGACGTAAAAATAATAGAGAGATATATAGAGGAATATCCAATTTGAGATCAATATACTTTCATTAGTTATTTTTGTTACATTTTGCTTATTTTAATTCGTGTAAAGATGCAAGATCGTAAGCGACAAGCACTCTAGAAACTCGCTTTTGTGCAAGTGTATTAATATTTTAACTTTGTTTTACTACTCTAGGTAATTTCAAAAATACTGGCCCCGAAATTACAATTTAATACTAACCACTTATTACAAAAACTTATCTATATTGCAAAATTATTTCTAAGTAAACCACAATTACAATGGTAATTTAGGCAAATATTATAGAATAAAATTATGTCTAGACACTATTTATAGGCACCGATCGGCATAAAATAGAAAACAGTGTAAATGTTGACGGGTAAATCCGATATTAGATTTTTTTTAGTAATTAAGAGCCGCTTGCACCATATCGGTAAATAACATTTAAATTAAATTAAGCTTAAATCTCGTCAACACCTCTCACCACGCTAAAAAAGACGCTGTCTGTTTAGCGACATGTCAAAATTTGACATCCAATATCGGTTCTTTTACTCAAACGCATTTACTCAAATTTGGTTAATTAATTTTAATCATATACAGGCGAGTCTTATACGAGGAGAGCACTCTATACTCGATTGTCATCATGTTGATGTAATAAAATTAGGGGCATAGTTTTAGCCGAAATTTTCTGATAAATGAATGAAGTGTGGCATTATAGCGCGGTGCCTACACAGCTGAGCACGCCGCAGTCATCGACCTCCCCGGCTCTCCAGCTAACCCGTGTTCGCTATTGCGTAATAATTTTTTAACTTTAGATAACGTTTACTCAGTGACAAATCAATATTTATTTTAATAACAATTTAATTCTTCATAAATGATCACTAAATATAACGTCCTTGTATATTGAAAACTACTCACCAGTTACCCTGTGTAAACGAAATTTGGTGCAAGCCACGCTAAATCTCTCTTATTATAAATACTGTATTTTATTATAAATTCGAGTTTACCGGTAACATATACTATAACACGTTGCATACAATTAGTCAAAAAAACAAACATGATTATAAAAAATTGTACACCTAATACAAAATTCGTTCATTTAAATTGGTTCATTTATAAACATTTGAAACAAAACAATACATAAACACGTTTACATTTTTTTTTGTTCTAATTTAAAAGTTAAGTAAATATATTAAAATAGGATTTTCATTTAGTAACACTAATATTGCCACAATTGCCCTGTACGTTTTATTTTGTGGAACTTACGATTTTGAGCATTGGAATATAAAAGCCTAACGTATCTAATTAAATGATAAAACTTAGTTTAGATATTTTTATTCCTACCTTATAGAGCTATTTTAAATTTAATTTTCTCCTGTTATGAAACCTACAAATTCTAGACAAAAAAAGAACCTATATATGTATGAGATTTGTTATGATTGTAAGTCGCTTAATCGTATTAATACAAGATCACTTCATTGCAATAAGCTTTTAAAAAGTGTGAATAGTTAAGATTTGTTGACAGCGCGGTTCATTTATCTACAGCTAGTTGGTGTGGTATAAATCAACCAAGTTACTTATGTAAGAAGTTCAGTTGCGATCTTTACAAATGAACTCAATCTTAACACTATGCAGTAGAACAGTGGTTCCCAAAGTGGGCGCTAGCGCCCCCTGGGAGACATTGAACCTCTCTAGCGCTCCTCCAAATGGTATTGTTATTTTAGAAGATTATAATTTTTTTATGAGACGCCGGATATTATTATTTTCTAAAAAGGGGGGAAAAAAGTTTGGGAACCACTGCAGTATAACATCAAGAAACATTCTTCATATCAGTCCTTATGCTATATTTCGAAAATTGTTTAACACTTAAACTATAAAACTGTAAAAAATAGAACTAACATCAAAAGATGTATGTACGTACATAAATATCACACTAAGTACCTAAATTATTTTTAACAATAATAAATGTATAAAATTTACTGGCCCTAAGTTTACGATAATGCCGCGCAATAACTCACAGGTAAAAAAATATACGACAAACGTCGTTGACACTTACAACTAATTGTGCAATTGCTATATTTTTTAATACTTAATAATATAATTATTTCTTAGTTATTTATCAACTTAGCAAGATAATAATTGTTAATGTGAAGTTCGTCATAATTTTTTAATATTTTTTAAATAACATTTGCAGACAGGTAAAATCCACCACGTGGACTAGGAACAATTTTATGTTTATATCGTATATTACGTATTTTGAATAAGTAATTCGATTAGATCGTCATTTAATAATTCGTTTCCGATATTCATGAGCAGTTAAAATTGCCTCGAATTCGATAAATTAAATTGAAAGTATTTTTTTTACTGGTTCTTTAATGTTTACAATACAACTTGTTTAATGAGTTGGTGAAATAAAATTGACTCGATGTACTTTTTTACAAATCTTTATAAGATTTAGAATAAAAAATATGATTCGAAAGAGATTTATCATCTGTCATTTTGATTTATTTGATTTCTATATTCATATGATTTGTTTTGATTGTAAATATAAAGGGGTTTAAGCTGTATTTAGTTCAGCAATAGCTAATTTCAAGTTAAAAGTCAATTTACAATTTAAAATAAACTATATTATTATATATAATTGGCTTTTTATAGTAGCAAGATTGTGATACATTACTGTAATTAACTTGCTATACCCTCCGCTTATAGTTCAGACTATTAAGATTTTTTTCGCGGAGGCATAAGGTATATTTTTCTTTGTGGAAATTTGTTGAATTCACTATACTTTCGATATCCTTTATACCTTAAGAGTAAGATAAGTTGTTGTCACCGCAGCATAATTAGTTAATTGGTATATTTTTCCTGAGCGGATATGGGAATTTACACTTCAACTCGAAGAAAATAAGGACTATTTCAGCGTCATTGTATCTAGTGGCGTTATGGCGCACTTCCTTAAATTGGTTAAAAGGCGTATGCACATTAATAATAAATATTAATTTTTGACAATATTGACAAGCCTTGATCGAGGTGGAAGAAATTACCAAGCCAAGGCCCACAAAGGGCTGTAGAGCTCAGGAAGAAGAAGAAGAATATTGATAAGCGGTAGAGGGTAAATTAGTTTATTAATTGCATTAATCGCAGGTTATTTTTGATTTTAAGTACGATGCGTGTGCGGCAGCGTTCTTATATGGAATATAGGAATTTGTTTCGTTTCGTGAAGGACCGAAGGTTCATTTTCGTGTGAAAAATGGCGATAATGTCTGCCCAGAGACTATGAAATTACCGCGGTATTCTTAATAATAGTATTTTAGGTGTTGCGATCAAGTACACTGAATGATATCGCTCGGTGGTCGTATTCATGTTTATTTTCTATTGCTTATAAACTATTAGTTTCTTTAATTCGGAATTTCGATAGGCTAATGGTATAACACGACCAAGTATTGCGTTGCATGTGAATTCATTGCTTGTTATGTTGACGTTTGCTATTCGCTGGCTTCAAGGATCAATTTGGCGTCAATTGCAGCGCATATGCATTCATAGATGAAAAGAATGGAATAAGACGAGGTACATGCGAATGTGTTCTCTACCACATATAAGTATAAGAGTCATTTTGGCGTCAACAGCAATAATGCTAGATCAAAAAGATCTTATGATGCGAAAAATAAGCGAATTTCGACTCTATTGCTTTACGCTTAATCATTGTGGCGATATTGGGAACGCATATATAGTCCCAGGTGGAAAGGAAGATCTATCATACTGTGTGCATGAGAATTTCTTCTCTCTCGCCTGCCCTCAAGGGTCATTATAGCATCAATGGCGTCTCATATGCAGTCCTAGATGGTCAGATCTGGCGAAGGAGCGGCGGCAAAGCGGACAAGTGAACGGACGGTGACCGGTGTGCTTCCTGGTGTGTCTTGTCAGTTCGTCCGAGCGAGCGAAACGCCATTCGCAGCCAGCCCACCCGCACGAGTACGGCTTTTCACCTGCGGACAGTGGAAAAAGGACTCTATTGGTAATAATATATGGTATGTATAATGTCATGTATTAGGTTTTATTTAAATTAAGCAATTTTCATTGCTTCAAATTTTTTCGTCCATCTATCACATGTCGCATTACAACCGACCGCGCAGTAGGGGTAAAGTGGGACGCCTCAGCTGACCTTGTAGCATTTATATTCTCACACACTTGTGCAAGTACTCCGCGATATTCGTATGTCGTGATCAGTGTATTGATTTAAATGTTGTTTTAGTTTTAGCATCATGATTGCATAAAACCGCATTTCTTTTGTAAATTAAAAGTGAAAAAAAATAACAGATTATTTTGAAATTATCTCCCTGCTGGGCGAAGGCTTCCTTTAGGTAGAGGGCCCCACTGCGGATTGGTGGACTTCACATATTTTACTTCTATTACAAAAATATTACTTCATAGATATGCAAGTTCCCTCACAATGTTTTGCTTTACCGCAGAGCACGTGGCAAATCCGCAGTTTTTAAATTACTTCATAAAAATTAACTAAATAATCTCCATCAGTATTAATACGATATGGGTTGATTTATTTTTCTACGTTGTTATACTTTTTGAATGTTAAGTACGGTAAAATGGAGTCGTTCCAATCCCTTTTATAAAAATGGATGAATGGATAGATGGAATTTTCGTCCTCCCCGAAACTATAGGGAGGCTAGTGTTAGATTTAATTTTTAGTAAAATTAGGAGTGCCATAAGAATATGTCTTTTTATATACTTCAAACTAGAGCACTAAATTTTCGCTTTATTAATAAAATCACTAGGTCATGGAAGCAAATAATCGACACTAATATAATATAGCTAAAGAGTTTGTTTGTTTAAATGGGCGAATTTTTTAGAACTAACAGTCCGAATTATACATGATCCTTTTTGCATGACTATCGTAAACGACCCGTAATCACGGGGAACAAGTAACTAGTAAACAGTTAAGTATATTTACTTACCAGTATGAGTTCGCTTGTGGGCCTTCAGATGTGAACTTTTCGTATAGACCTTATGGCAGCCGGCGACGTCGCATTTGTGCAGCCTCCTTCTACTTTGAGTATCTTCATTATTATTATTAGTGATTTCCTCTTGCCTTGGCTTCTTCGTTTCTATCGGTTTGGTATACTGTCTCCTCTGGGTCAGTTGGTTAAGAGATCCTGATAGGGCATTTTGTAAGGCAGTGCTGAGTAGGAAGTTTTTTAGTTCCGTCTCTGTGGTCATGTTTGGCTGGATTGCGTTTGGCATGGGGAAGGGTATGATCGGTGGCAGGTATGACTTAGTAGGTATTTCGATACTGGTCTGCATATGACGGTTCTCTGACAATAATGGCGGCGACGGGTGTGGCAGTGGTTTCAATCTGGAATAAGGTATGGTTAATTGGTTTAGATCATCAGTGGGTTTTCTGTAATTTTATCAGCTAAATGCGCATTTTTTTATATGAAGACAACGAGCAAACGGTTCACCTGGTGTTAATTGATCTAATCGCCCATAGTCACAATTGCGACAACAATGCGTATTCGTTGTCATCCTAGGAAATTGAATTTAATAGATTTAGTGGATATGATGGGGTCGGGACCAAGGATTTAGAGTGCGAAAAGAAAAGGGTAAGAATAACCATCCGGAAACTCCAAGAGTCTTGCATACTTTATTTTATGCCGACTTTGTAAAGGGCGGCGGTACTTTCCCGAGTGAGCGCGGCTGTGAAGTGCTATGATAAATAGTTACGCTCTATCGTCTTGTAGCATATCACAGGGCTCGATAATCTTTAAAACATATAAAAATATTTTAAAGACAGTTTGGGGTTAAATAATTATAATGTATAGAAATCAGGTCAGGATCTAGATCTATTAAAATTGATATAAATATTATTCTTGGTGTTATGAATGTACCTAATCACTTTGTTAGCTCAATCTTTGTTTTTTTATAAATATAAAAGAGTTGGTAATTTCGTTTTACGCCTGTCATTTTTGACGGCATGGAAAAGCTTTGAAGGAGCTTAGCTGCTCATCCGTACGCTAAAAAGCTCAACCAACGCGGTTCCGCAACTGCTATACAGTGCATTCACTTTTTGATAGATAAACGACTCATTAATAAATCTATAATTGGCGAACTTACTTGTTCATATGATGCTTGTACCTCCTGGCGCTGCGGAGGTCTGGTCCAACCTTAATTTTAGGTACTTGATGACTCGTTCTGCGGAAGATAAAAAGAACTAAATAAATATTTATGCCTGATTTAATATTGTCGTTGGACGAAATGAGACCATTAATTAAAAAAAAAATAATTCTGTCAAATTTTTTCTGTGAAAAGTATTGCATAAAACTATGTCAGTCTAGCTAGACCTTCAAAGGTCATTGGATTACATAAAATAATCATAATTTAGAATTTCGTCCTAGGATCTATTATTCTATGGAGTCTATAGGTAACGTAGGTCCCGTACCACCAAGTGAGCAACTTGCTTCTTTGTCTAAAACGCTTAATAATGTTTAGTGCAGATCTTCTTAAGTGTATTTTTAACCATCTTTTGGACCTTCGAACTTCTCTGCTACATCTTCTGAACTAGCTCTCCGAGAGCACAACTGCTTGGTAATATAACAGAGTTTTATGTAGGCACTTCTGCTGAACTAAAATATAAAACACCATCAAACTGTTGTTAAAACCAAATGTGTCTTTATACACAATAATGGATTTTGAGGCGTACATGGGATGTTGAAATACTTACGGGAAAGGCAGTTGTGTGGAGGGCGATTCATCTTGTCTCATAACTTTCGATGAACAAGCGCTCTCTGAAACAGATATTGATGGTTATATTTTGCATTATACTCAGTAACCTACTGTCATACTGTATGTATATAATATGACGACACGAGTCAAAATTGGAGTCCATTTTAGTGCAATACGGAACCGGTCGCAAATCCAGGGGATATTTGTAAACTCTACAATAATATGTGAAAACAATGAAAATAATTTGTGAACCAAAATTTCTTCGTATATTATAAATTTGAATGTTGTTTACGTAGTAACTGATTTTAATATATTACAGTATAATCTTGTAATGATAGTTCTTTTCGAGCTGGCCAATATGCACAAGTGCCGGCTTTCAAATTTTATATCTCTAAATATCCAGGCAAACACAGCAATTCCTTTTTATTTATTAGAAAACTCTTAAAAAGTAAGTGCTAAGATTTACTAAGTTTTTAATGTTATAATAATTAAAGACTAAAATTTTATTTTCACACGAATTGACATACAATTGACGTAATACAGTACGATGAAATTATTGGTCCCTGTTATCCCGCGTTGCTTTATTATTTCGAGGAACGTAATTTTCTACAATGTAATAAACTAGCAAGAAAATTGTAAGTAACGATATCGAAGAGTTCAAATCGGATCACGTATAACGAAGCGCTATTACGATATGGCCAGCAGTTACATGTGAAGTCTAGCATCAGCTCAGACCATCAATATTGAAAACTTATTGACTTTTGATTTGATCTATAGAGTTAATGTATGGGAGTAAATCCAACCAAAATTCATAGTAACATCTGTTTAACCCAGAGGTACTATGTAATTCTAAAACTCCCTGATGATGATGACCTTACCTATTAAATTTATTTAAACACTTTTTTTTAATCGATAGTGAAGGCAGTATGAATAGATTAGAACAGAGGTGCAGTGATCCATTTGACAATTTCAAGTGAACCACTTTAGATCCGTGAATGAAATTAAAAAAAAAATATAAATAAAAATTTGATTGGAAACTATACAAAGAAAAACAATCTAGGTTTAGCAAGCTGACATGAAGAAAATATACCTAATGGTAGTAAGGCTATATAGGTAGCATAACATCTTTCCACAGCTTTTGCTGCACTTCTACGGCCGCGCTCGCTCGGGGAAGTACCACCGCCCTTAACAAAGTCGGCATAAAATAAAGTATGCATGACTTTTGGGGATGCCGGATGGCCACGTCTATCCTTTTTCCCCCTTCTTATCCTCTCCAAATATTTAATCCCGATCCCATCCTATCCGATAGATCTATTCTATCCAATTTCCCAGCTTGACGCAATCGCAACTCTCCGGATGTTGTGTGTCTATGGGCGACGGGATTGCATACCATCAGGTAACCGTCTGCTCGTTTGTCTTTCTTTCCATAAAAACTAGACTTTTTAAAGGTTTTACCACTAAGCTTGACCAACTGAGCTTGAACTGATGTTGGATTTAGCGCAGCAGATTCCGTAAATCAATCGCAAACCGAGAAAAGGCAGAGGCGTTCGCGGCCCGTAAATTGTCAATTACGAATGATTACCGCTTATAAGGAGAAATGCGAGATGGCCAGCGTTGCGAATGGTCATTTTGTGCCTTTTTTGTTAAATTAACGTACAACATTTTCTAACGGGTAATGATGATTTTCCGTCAAACCGCTGCAATTTGAATGCTGTTTTCCAACCCTATACCATATTTAGAAATATGCCACAACCATCTTCAAGTTCAAATAGCGTATGTTCGTTTTAAATTTGCATGTATTAGGCACAATCTAAATATTAACCACCTTTTTGATCGTATATTTAATTCCATTATGCTAGTTGATAGTCTTTATAGGGTTACTCCCATTTAATGGTACGTTGTAAAAGAATGGCTTTACTGAAAGACCGTGTCGCAGGGAAATAACTGATCGTCTCGTATAGTAACATGAACTTCCGATATTTCTACACATTCTAAGTCAAAATATGCAATCATCGACACTCAAGTAAAAAAATATAGTAATTTTAAATAACTAACCTTTATAAAGTCGGCGTATTACAAAGTATGCATGACTTTTGGGGTAACCGGATGGCCATTTCTACCCTTTTTTTCCTCTCCAAATTCTTAATCCTAACTAATAAACAAACAACGCACTCGCGAATATCCGGATGTTGCGTGTGTCCCTATAGGCGACGGGATAACTTACCATCAGGTGAACCGTTTGCTCGTTTGTCTTTCTTTCCATAAAAAAGATCATTTAAAAAAGGTTTACAGCCGATCGTTTATCCGCAACGTGTCTGAATGATTTAACTGGAGAACGGAATCAACTGGAATAACTATCATCTGGAATGTTCCAACAAAGCATGCCTAAATTGGCTGGATGTGGCTGCAGCTGTGCATTACTATCGTGTCAGTCAAGCGCATTGGACATTGTCGATCTGTTGTAACAATCGAAAATTTACATATGGGTCAATTAAAATAACTGGTGGTGGGTGCGCGGAGGCCGAATTTGTGCGACGAACAAATCAAGACAGGAGGTTATATTAGATATTTCAAGACATTCCTTTCTAAAGATACATATCCAATTTTGGTGTATTTTGAGATTTATTACTAGAACTCTAAAGATACCAACCAAGGCAACCATAAAAAAATGAAACAAGAGCGCTGTGAGTTTGAATGGAAAAACTTTCTTAATACCTTCTTTCCTTATAAAAAATACAAAATTAAGATGACGCTCTGCCACCTGGACAATATCTATTAATGTATTCAATTGTTTTTTTGTGCTTTTAATGATATAACTCGTTCACCACTATCATGCTAGAATATCCTAAAACTATGAGTGAAACAAGTGAGCTGGAAACGTAAAGATAATTTAACTTATATTCGGCAATTAGATATTAAATAAAGAGCTAAGTTTAAAGTGTTTTCGCCGGTTTTCTGTGATGGCCAGATTCAAATTTATTATATGTGTTATTATTGAAAACAAAATTTGCATTTATCATAACATATGCAATTTATATATTGAACTACTTAAGTATTTCCAATATTTAATTTAATATATCAATTACTTGCGATTATAAATTATGATTTTACCTCGATTTTCCGCTCATGAATCATATCTATTCCATTATGAATGAACGAAATGCAACACACATTATAAATAACTACACGTCGTGAAATTTTACTCTGTAAGCAACTATTTGATATCTTAACCTGAAAGATGATGTCTAATCTGTTTCGAATTATATATTTGCATCTCCTCCTGATTAAATTTGGTCTATTATTATGCATGTGTACTAGCGAACCAGACAGACATTGGCTCGCTCTCTTAAATTAAAGACAAGAATCAAGACAAAAAGTGTCCGATATTTTAATTTTATTTATTTATTTATTTTTTGAGGAATATTACAACCATGAATTATAAAATATCATATAAGTACCACCGCTCTTTATAAGGTCGGCATAAAATAAAGTATGGATGACTTTTGGGGATACCGGATGGCCAGGTCTATCCTTTTCTTTTCCCACTCCTTTCCCCTCCAAATATTGAATGCCCGCCTCATCCTATTCAATAAACCTTTTATATCCATTTTCCCAGTTTGACAACGCACACGTGACTCTCCGGATGTATGTATTATGTATGTCTATGGGCGACGGGATCGCTTACCATCAGGCGAAACGTCTGCTCGTTTGTCTTTCTTAGCATAAATTTTTGCTAAAAAACCCCGAAAATTTATCGTTTTAATATAGTAATTTCAGTATTCAGTCCCAGTGAGTTCTACTGTTTTATTATATCTGCATAAGCGGGATGGAACATGAGAACCGGACCACGCGACGTAGTGGTTTCTCACACTTTACAGCCGACAATTACGCGCGAATTTATACATTCGGTAGTCATTGTTACGACATGCCATTGGGTAACTTAGGTGGCCGGCGAAGCTATCACCATATTGGGCTGCACAACATGTAATAAATCGGACCTCGGGCCTCTAATGAAAGGGTTTGGAACACAGACGTTTACGTATTTATGATGCTGAAGAACGTTGAGAAATGAGAGCTGTGTTACTTTACAATTAACTGTAATTAATTACTTATTATCTTTCTGTTTGTTTATACTGTTATTATACATTCAGATAGCATAAGATCTTATCGAAGAGGCTGAATCTAGTAAAGAAACTAGTGTAATGTAGATTTTTGTCTCACCCACAAATAAAGGCCCTGAGGACAAATGAAAAAACGTTGTCCTGCTAGATTTGAATCCATGATGTCCGAATTTATAAATAAAGTCCCAATACCAATAGCATAGAGCCAGTTAGGAAAAAATACTTTGTTTTGACCTGAAGCACTGGTAGAAGCATATGTGAATTTTTTGTTTACATACTCTGCAAAAAATACTGGTCATAATTTCATGAATTTTGAAATTATTAGTTTTGGGAATAAGTTATGCTCAGGGATGATAAAATATAGAGATATGATATATTTTACCTCTCTTTCGTCGGTTTTCAGGGTATAAAAATATATTCAAATCGTGCGGAAAGTAATGGAAACGTATAATTACTCGAATTATTTAGTTTCTCATTGTCGTTTAAATTAATACAAAAAGGAAAGTATTCGATAATAGAGGGTAAAAAATTATACGTTAATACTCGTTTATCACGTGAATGACAGCGATTTGTAAGCTTATAAACCGCGTGCATACAATTTGTCGTTACTTTTTTGCTTATAAACATGCACAACAAAAATATGTAATATTTCGCATATGTATAACAAGTATCAAGAAAATTACATAAACCGACTAAAAGTGTTTTTTCGAAAATTGCTAATTCGATTTTTATAAAAAAAATTTAGGGCAATTGTGGAAGTATCAAATAAATATATATTATTTCAAATCTAATTTTTCATTCGAAAAAATCCCAAAGTTAGGGGATTTTTTCGCGGAATATTGCTAATTAAACAGTCTTATAGAATTGTATACTAATATTATAATAAAGCTATACGTGCCGGATATCATATATTATGATTACAAATCTAAAATGGAATAATCATCTGCATAAAAGGTATTAAAGTGTTGAGTGTGTGCGCATCTATTGGTTCATGTCATGCCTTAGATTTGCAGCTTGATAGAACAAATATCATAGTCACGACCACGAAAAGATCAGACGCAGGATTCATTGTTCATATACCCAATATTCGAATGAATAATTTTAGTTCTTAGACGCTCGGTTGGTTAGTTTGTATTGCAGGGCATCTCGGCTGGAGAACAACATCACAATTTGATCTTCCAAATTTGAAGAAGACAACCGAAATATTTTGTGAGCAAAAGAATAAATCAGATTATTTGATGGAATATGCGATGTAAGCGACATTCTTTCTTTTGTTTTATTTCATATATAAAATGCTGTTCGTTAGTCTCGCGATAACTCGGTTTGATCAATTTGTTTATCCCCTTTTTTTATGGAAAGTAATACGAACGAGCAGACGGTTCACTTGATGTTAACCGACCCCGACGCTGATAGTCACAACATACGGAGAGTTGTGAGTGCGTTGTCAACCTAGGGAATCAGATAGAAGGGGTTTATTGAATAGGATTAGATCAGTATTAAGGATTAGGGGAAAGGAGTGGGGAAAGAAAAGGGTAGGAATGGCCATCCGACATCCCCAAAGGACATGTTAAAATGTTCAAAGCTGTTCTAGTTAGAGTGTAAATGAAAAAAAATCACGTGTCACGTGAAAAAGTCACTATTTCCAGTTATGGAAATCTTTTCACTGCCATGATAACAACATATGGCGTCGGTAGGTGACATTCTGTTTGAAAGTTCTTCTTCGATACGTTTCTATGGCAGCAGCAAACTCCGCATTTAATTTTGATGTTTTAGGTAAATGGGTTGAGGGAGATATGCGCGGTGATACCGCGGACTTGTACGATAACAATATACAATTACATAGTTGCTACATCTTGTCCCTCTTATCCACATAACTGACGATGACCATATAATTTTAACTGAAACAAAAGCTGTACAAGTTAATTGTTAATTGAAAATCCTAATATGTTCGAAGAATATAACCAATAGTTTATTACAAGCTTTAATGTAGCCACTGTCTGTTAAGAGTAATCTATTATTGAAGGTAAAGTTGCATGGTATATATAGTATGATAAATACGACATGTTAGTTCCAAAATCCAGAAATCCTCTAGCACCATCGATTTTTGTCCTTTATATAACAATTCTTTAAGAATAGAGCCACTGTGGAGAAGTAAGGTGCACTGATGAGAGTCTAAGTTATAGTCATCTTTTTTAGTATGAAATCTCTCTAGTTCTCAGCATAGAAGCTTTTTGACAGAATAAAGTTTTGTTTTATGCAATATCAACCAAGTTTAACACTATAGTGCTAACTGTTTTTACGTACCTCTCTCTCGCCTAATGGTTAAGGATACGATCATCCGATGACCACGGACCACGTGGGTCAAGGGTTCGAATCTCGCCATTCGACTAAAGTCGTGAACAATATCCTAGCACGTGCCCAGTGCTTAGTTTAAATACTTAAGAAAGTGTAGTAAAATTCCACATAGTTTACTATTGTTTAAAAAAAATAAAGTCCTTCTGACCGAATTATTGCCACGGCGGCCAATCTAATCTGAGATTAGCAAACTGCGTAGGAGATATTATAGTGCACAAGGGTACGCGCAAACACAGGTGCACTCTCTGTCCCTTTACTCTCATAGCGCGATGGTACAGATATCCGACATGACCGGAGAAAGGGCAGGCGCAGGACCCACTTTTTACATGCCCATCCGACGCATGGATCATCTTTCTTTTTAGGCAATCGGGTTATCAGCCCGCATTGCCCTAATCCAACAAAGAAAAAACAACTCAAAATCATTGTCCCCTCGCGGGATTAAACCCACTACCCCTGGTTTACAAAGCATGGGTCCATATCACTAGGCTACGGAGACGGCGGCGTAAAACAAAATATTGATTGGTTAATAAGCTCCACAAAAACCACTGGTGGATTAGTATAAGCCATTCCAGACCAATGCGGGCGCACCCTTACACCGTGTCAGATGAGTATCTCTAACATGAAAGCACTATTTTATTGTTCGCATCTGCATCTATCGACCTGCGTATTGCTTTCTAAACGCAGCGTCGAATTTATGACACGAAACGGTGTAATGGGGTGTCTTGTTCGCACATATTTATGTTGCCGATAAATAGGTGTCAATTTCCACGTGGATTTATACCAAGGAAACAGTCGCTTAGTGGCACTGCCATGAAATACCTAGTTAATAACCAATGTTATAATATAAAAGTGATGATGATGATGGATATAAGGTATAAAAAAATTAAAGTGTTACAAATAAAAAAATATATGTTTAAAAAGCGCTGCATCAGCTAAGAACACTGACATTAATTGTTTATTAAACTTATCCCTGTAATGTTTTCAGGTCTTTTTTAGGGTTCCGTCCTCAAAAGGAAATAAACGGAACCCTTATAGGATCACTTTGTTGTCTGTCAATTTTTGACAGACATTTAAGACTTGACAGACACTCTAGAACCTTTTTTTTTCATACAAGAGGCTTGTAGCAGGAAATATTTAGCATAAAGGTATCAAATTTAGCCGTTGTTGGTTATTATTCATCATTTACTGTCATAACATTTTGATATGACAGTAAATAATGAATAATAATTATTAATATTACAATAAAGAACACTGCCCAACCATACGATACAGTACCAAGTTGTATCAAATTCAAACATTTTTTTTTGGATACTAGATTTAATATATTAACTCCTATAGAAGTTATTTTCGTAAAGAAAATCATAAAATTGAAATTTGATTTTCTCTATCGAAAAATTTGTAAACGTCATGTACATAAAGCAATATTTATACTTGTATACTTTTAATTAAGTTTCTGTTCAAAAATGAAATCCGTGAAGCTTATTGTCGTAAAAAATGAATAAATGGAAATAATTAAGTAGGTACTCAATCGATTTTCATCTTAATGCATAAGACT
>JAOCPS010114026.1:0-15335 GCA_025505425.1 Graphium colonna | reverse complement strand
GTTTTTAAGGCTTTACTTATACAAACCCAATTTTACATATGTATATCATATGTTTTAAAAGTTAAAACCAGTTATCGATTTAGATTTGTACGTCACTATCAAATCGAAAATGGACTTAAACAGTATTGATAGGGTGAGGTATTTGTCAATAGATAAAAGATAGATTTACTAACCTATTGATACTAAACGGATTACAGTAAGAATTCAAAGTCACAAGATTTGGATTAAGATTGGATTTTATTGAAAAATATAGTCTAAAATGATACAAACCACATACTATGTTTGTAAAGATAGGAAACGATAATACAAACAACATTATAATGTAGATACATTAAAAACATATTGAATATAATTTCAACAATTACATTTTTTTCAAAATAGTGTGTTTAAGTAGTTATTGTGATTTTTTAAAGATACAATTCAAAATTTGTACATTTGATGACAAGTGACAATGTCGCCCATTGATATCTACAATATTCGAAAAGTTGTAGGTATTATTTTTTTTGCAAATGAAGACAAACGAGCAAACGGTTCACCTAAAGGTAAACGATCCCTTCGCCCCTAGATCACGCAACATACGAAGAGTCACGAGTGCGTTGTCAACCTGGGAAATTGGATATAATAGGTTTATTAATTGTAAAAATTAACAGCCTGTCTCTAGACTGCTGGGAAAAGGTCTTATCTAGATAGAGGTCATAGGGCATAGTTCACCACGCGGACCCAGAACAGATATGCGGGCTCGAAATTTGTTAGAAATATTATTTGTGATATTTGCAAGTTAGATTAACGGGCTTCAAATTTGTTGGAAATATTATTTCTAAATTATGCAGGTTTCCCGTCATTGGCGTCGCAGATCAACGTTTAAAACTGCAATTAATAAATTAACAATTTCATTGGTGCCGGTACCGGAGTCTCGGTTCAGGTTCGCATCGAGTAAACAGAATTAAGGCAAGTGCCCTGATAATGAGCTACACCGGTTCATAGGTCATTTGATAATATCTGAATATGTGAATATATATATATATATTAATACGTGAGGCGAAAACTTTATAGAACTTTTTAAGAAAATTTCCCGAAGGAATGAACTTGAAATTTTATGACAAAGTTTATATGTAGGAAACTGAAATAAGCTATTTTTTATTACGATTAGAAAATAAAAATTACAAAACTAATGTTGCAACTGGTGACAAGAGCGACGGTTCTTTTCTCACACAAAGGTCAAGTATAACCATTCAGCGAGGAAATGCAGCCAGCCTTCTTGACAGCATGCCGCGATGAGTAGGATTATTTGGTAATTATAGTTAGGTTAGTTCTTTTGCATTGTAAATATTTTTGTTGAAAATGTTATAAAAAATAAAACATTGAAAATAGAAAAAATCCAACAACCAATTGACAAATGCAACATTGACTAAAATTCTATGAAAAAGGTCGAAATTCGACCACTGCGAGTCCCTTTGTAGGAATATATTATTTGAAACGAAAAACGTTAAAGCTCTTCGTTATTAACTCTTTTTCTCTATAGAGATAGCCTACTTTACGAGCTTTGGGTGTTTTATTTTACGTTGGCATTATTTATTGTTGATAAGTTTCAAGAGCTTTAATTTGCATTAATTTCTAAATGAATGCTACTATTACTATATTACAAAGAGAACTAAAGACAGTAAACAGAAACAAAGCTACAATAATAAGATGAAACTTTATTATTTATAGCTTTAGAGACAGAAAGTTTGCTTTTATTTTCCAGGCTAATATTATTTAAATCTAGTTGAACAACATTTTGTTCTGTATTATTTAAGTTATGCGTTATGTGAACATTTGTACTTTTATAAAAAATAAATGAATATTTACGATTGGGTTTGACCACTATACGACTAGTATACTGCTAGATATGACAGAAAATTAACTGCTCCTTGCTCCTGCTCATGTTTTTTTTTGTAAATGGCAAGGAAGACAAACGAGCAGACGGTTCGCCTGATGTTAAGTAATCCCGTCACCCATGGACACACACAATATCAGGGGAGTAGTAAGTGCGTTGTCAACCTGGGAAAATAGACTGAAGAAGTTTACTGGATGGGATTGGGTCAGGATTAAGGATTTAGAGAAGAAAGGAGCGGGAGAGGAAAAGGGTAGACATGGCTATCCGGGCATCCAAAATCAAGCATAATTTATTTTATGCTGACTTTCTCAAGCGCGGTGGTAATTCCCCAGGCGAGCGTCGCCGTAGAAGTGCAGCACAAGTTGTGAAAAGATGTTATGCTCCACCTCAAGAAATCTTGTGTATTAAATACATGGAAACTCAGATTAGAGAATAATCCAGATAGAGCATAATGACAGAATATTGACACCAGTGCGATGAATAGACTTTTAGAGGGTAAATTGAATCTCCAATTAGTATGAAACAAAGCTTTGAGCGGAAAATACGTCACTAAGTTGTCATGTTGTTTTATTATATAATGCCGACTTATGTATGACTCTTCCAAAAACCGTTCCAAAATAATTAAAAATGTAGACGGAATATTGTTTCACCGGAAAATTTTATTAATTGAACTACTTTTTAATTCTGAGATAGACCTCTGTTCAAAACAATCATAAACGAGTGCTTGAGGGTAGTTGGGACTTAAGAAACTTTATACACACGTGAAAGCATTGTTGCGTGCAAAATTCTATCGAATAAGGCAGAGGGGTCATAGTGAAGGGAGCTCGAAAGTTCGAGTCCCTCCATTAACAAAGGGCGTCAGCAGACTTCCTTATCTTAATCGGTCGAGAGGTTTCCAGTCACGTACCGCATTGTTGGAGATCGGAGTCACATATTTCGTTGGCAGTATATATTTTTGCGCATAATCTGTGTGTAATTATCCAATATCAAAAAATGGAGTGTTTCAACTCGGGTATTTAAAAATATTTCCCACAAGGTTCAATAGATTGTTTTTTAAATTATAATGGTCAACAGAAAAAAGAAGATAAAATTATTCTTCGCCGATTCGTCTGTGTTTATTCATATATATATATTAGGTGCTCGCAGCAGTTTCATTTGCAGTATTTTGTTTTTGTTGAAATCCATTCATGCGTTTATGCAATATAATAAGTAATAAGTATGCAAACATGCACTGCCATTATATATTACGACCTCCTTGGTCTAGTTGTTTGGGCTTTTGCGGCTGCTTTTGACCTTTGCTTTCTAACTGCCACTAATATATCATTGGTGGTGGATCTAAGCCCGTAAAGAAAACTTCTATTGGCGTACCATACACACAGATTTTTGTAGGCTGTAAGTGAGGCTGATCCGTCACGCTCTGAGGTGCAAGGCTCGATCGGCTGAACTTGGGACCGAAGAGTGAACCGGAGTGAGAAAGATACTGTCACCAGCTCGTTATTGCTGCATTAATACATTCAACTTATATGTTATTATTAACTGTTATCAATAATCAAATAGTTTTTCATAGTTATTATTTGATTCCACGCATTTTCAAATTTTCGCGTCCCCTCCTAGACTCCTAGAATGCTTATATTTTTTTATTGGCGTAATCAAAAAAACTGGCTATTTGCCTGAAAATTGTGTAGGTCCAGGATGTCAGGACCATATTTGACAATTGTTAAAGGATGTTAGTGCCTCTAAATACCTGACAGTTATTTCATCCTTTTAAATCAGTTTACCTTTTCTCGACTAGTATCTGACCTCCTGGTCAGATATCAGGTCAGTCGCTCCGTGTTAAAACTGACATACAAGTAATATTGGACAAATAACAATAAACAAATTGAAAGCTTAACCCCAAGCAATATAAGGCTACGAAGAAAAATATACAATTAAAATACGAGTAAATTAATCCTGAATAGAATGTTTTTAAAAATTGTTCAACATTTAATCATGTTATTTTAACGTCTCTATAACATATGCTTACTAATTGGCAGAAACTAGATATTCTAGTAATTATCCATGCTAACTTAATTTGTTATGTTGCATTATCATATTGTGTAATTGCAGTAACAATGGATTTCCATAATTGTTATTTAATATAACGTTTTATCTGTATATCTTAATTTAAATGCAAAGAAACATCAGAAATCGCTTTATGGATAACTAATTCTAAATAGTTACTGACTGAAAATGTCATATTATATAGATAGAGAAATCAAAGATATTGTTGAGGTTATAAGTGGTATGCTTTAAGATAAAGAACAAAACTTAGTATCTGATTGAATTCTATTTGCTTGGCTAGCAATTTTGCGTTTCAAGAATTTTGTGTTAAGATCTTAAGACATATCCTCATTTTATTAAAGTATGTGTTACTAAATAACAACAATTCTATATCTGGGGTGTTAACTTATTTTACTAAAGTTTTTATTAAGTCATATGCGATGTTTTTTACTCATATTTTCTTGCACACTCGTAAAGCATATTTTATTAGTTATCTAGTAAAAAACGCCGTGGCAGCTCAGTGTAGTTCGGTGTCCGGGCGCTCGCCTTTAATTCTATTTACATAAAGCGAATTTGAATTCAAACCTCAGTGGCGGCACCAATGAAATTGTTGCTTTCCTAATTGCAATTTTAAGTGCTGACTCACTTTTAAGAAACCTGCATAACTAAGAAAAAATATTTCTGAGATATATGAATTCCGCCAATTTACACTTGGGCCTCGTGGTTGACTATGCCCAATACCCTTGTTCCAGAGAAGGCCTTTTCCCAGAAGCGGGACAGTTTAAAAATAGCCTGATACTTTTAATACAGAAGCGGTAAGTGCCTGTGCATTATTATTATTATATTAAAACCATTCCTCAAACGTTCGTAACAATGTGCATAACTAAAAGTTCCTAAAGAATCAGACGACATGTTTAGAAATTTTGCCAATCGGTCTACTAGTGCGATATACCTCATCGTGGTCTTTACATTGACGCTTTGTGATGTATGCGTCGCTCTAAGACGCTTTAAGACGCTCATAGAAGCGTGGCCTCGGATTTCCACGGAATCTGTGTCTGATACAATTGTCTACAATTGTCACCAGCACACAAGTCATCGGTTTGTTACTAATTGGACGCAGAGGCCAAAACTCACCCAGGTTATTATAAATTTTCAAACAGGCGGTTTATTATTAAACTACCTAGTCCCTGTGATTTTATCTGCATACATTTTCCCCGCCTTTGCGATATCGTTCATTGATATTCCGCTCCTTTTAGTCATAGCGTGATTGTTATACAGCCTTGAGCCTTCCTCGATAAATGGGTTACCCAACACTGAAATCATTTTTGAACTTGGATCGTTAGTTCCTAAGATTAGCGCTAATCTATGGAATTTACAAACTGTTTAGCTTTATAATATTAGAGATGAAGTCCGCCCGTTGTAGTCCTTAGTTTTAAGGATAAAATAAAATAAAATAAATAAATATAGATTATTACTTATGTACTAATTACTCGCACTTAACGTTACAAACATATACTTCAACAATAACAATTGTTGTGTTATTACAATAATTGTTTTTGTTGTAGTATATTTGATGGTAATATTATTAAAGTGCTCTGAACTGAACTGAGCTTAACTGACATCTTTATTTTACAGTAAGAATGTTGAAGTCGCAAAAGCTTTTATTGTTTCTTCCATTATCATGAGACGTGAGATGTTGTTTATATTTTGACGTGTTAATAACTGTGAGAAATTAAAAAGGTCAGTTTTTAAAAGGGCTCGTGGCGTGGCATAACGTTGTAAGTGACGGGTGACAGTTTAAGAGGTACCCCTGGAATCCGCTTAATAATTTAGCCGACGCGCTTTTACAATTAGGATTTCAATGTCAAATTCACTTCGTACTCGATTAAACATTTTGAGGCAGTGTCGCAGACTGTTTTGACTTTCAGGATTGTTGAATATTAATTTATTAGGTTGAGGAATGGATTGTTAAAATTGTCATCACGATGTATTTAATAAGTTTTCTTTTTAATTTAATTTATATCATATAAAATGGGTTTATTTTACCAATTTGTACATTTGCGGCAGTTTGTCTGTTTTACTGATAGCGAGAGAAATATTGATTAAAAGTACATATATTACAGTTGAATAATTGTATCCTAAAATAAATTTTCGTCCTTTTCTAAAATAATACCAGACCTACAATATAGCTTTTTTTCGTTTTGTTTTTTCTTCTACACATAGCTAGTTATTAGTAAAAAGATGACGGAGAATATTTGTACCATTTTACATATAACTTTCTAAAAGCATATTTGTAATTCAATAAAATAATACGACTGAAATTTATAAACGATAAGAATTTCCAAGCAACTATCCAAGATTTTTTTTTAATAGCATATATTTATAAACAAATCAAAGCTTGGAACAATTATTGGATATTTTTCCATAAACAAGGCGAGTTGGGATAATTAAAATAATAATTTAATGAAACTCCACGTCTACTTAAGTTTTAATTAAAGGAAACCAACGGTGGCTTAACGTAATTGATCTAATATTATGAAAAGAACTTAATGATGTTTCATGGTAAGTGAAGATTAGTACGTCTAAAGGAGTCAATAATTATTTTCAAAATAAACAGGAAAACCGAATTCAAATTAGTTAGAGAACATTGGTGAAATAAAATTTTCAATTATTCTGATTTGAAAAAGAAATCATTGAATCGATTTTCATGAAAATCATACGAGTTAGTTGTAACTATATGCTTTTCAATAAAGAAAAAAAATTGATTTCTTGTTCAATAACATGCAGAGGAATAAGGTCACATATATACAAAATAAAAACATACAGTGGACTGAGAACTTCCTCCTTATTTAAAGTCGGTTGAAAACGACGTTTAGGAGGAACATTAACCCATGTTTTGTTTTGTCTTGTAAGATACAGCGTTTACGATGAGCTAATGTACTTTTAATGTCTTTAACCCGGTCTTTAAAATATCAGTTGCGCGAGAAACAAATTCGTAATGTACCCTCTGTTCGCTTTCGCGTTAACGAAAGCTATATTGTAATAGCTAATGGGTAAAGTTGGCTGATAGCCACGACTCATAATTTTGTTCCCAACTGAAATCTGGCTGGATTTTGTTGGTCTAAAGTCTTGATAATATAAGAGAGTAAGCAACTACTTTAGGGCCCCGCATTGTTTAGGGGGCTCAGGTATCGAGAGAAAAATTAAAATGTTCGAGTAATTTAAAATTTAATTTAATACAGGAAAATCATGTTAATTTCTATTAGAATATGTATAAATAAAGTAAAAATGGTCGAAAAAAAGTATATTACAAAGTTAAAACAGCGTAAAGGGGCCCCAAGAATTGCTTTGTCTAGGGGCCCCGGCTTGGTTAATCCGACCGTGCTGAAGCTTTAGCGAGTAGTTTCAAACTTATGCGAGTAATATTAACTGTCATCACTGAATTCGACCGAATGAATGCTAACCATTACTTAAGTAAGGATTTACTTTTTTTATTTCATATCCGAAAATCTAATTAAACAGTCTTATAGAATTGTATACAATGGATTTCCGCAAAGTAACGCCTGATTCTATTAATTATCAACTACCATTGATATATTACACAAGTTTTTAATGTTTTTATTTTATTTACCCCCTTGCAACCAAGCCAGCGTTTAATTCGCGTTCAACAAACCTTATTTTTAGTACTTAAATTAGGCTTATGGTAATGCAAAATGGCTATCATTGCGTTTTCTTAATGACCCTGGATCTTCGCAACACTAAATATATTCTCATACCGTCTCCGCATCTTAAGATGTTATAATTGTCTATGGGTGTCGATTATCACGTAAGATCATGTAAACCATCTTCTTACTTGTTAACTTATGGTTTTAAAAAGCTTAAGCAATATTCTGCCGTCCCTCAAATATTACTAGAACCGTACAACAGGCTTAATAAATATCAATATCGGACACGGTAGCTGAAGCCACGGTAGAGGGATTTAGATATTTTTAGCTTCCAATAGAGGGATTTGATCCGTGACGCATATTGGACGTTAAGTGATAGATATGATATATTAGTTTAATTTTACGGGGTATTCCCGGAATTTATTTTAATATTTAGTAAACTATCACGTCTAAATTTTATGACACCCGAAGGTGTTGAAATTCTGTTGGATATCAATGTTAACGAGGTAACAAGATGAAAATGTCTTAGCGATTGTACCAATGCCACATTTTTACCATATAATTTAGAATGAGCACCACTATTATTAGCCAAATTCTGGCGTCAAATTTAGCTGGAGTAATACAACATGTATGTCGTAATCGGATATTACCTGGCTGCGATTTATCATGTCGTCAACATGCCAGTAAGCAACTCCGCTATCTCCGACAAGTCACGCGTTATAATTCGATATGAACGTCACCTATGCGTGTATTCCGATCGTACGTAAGTAACTTGACTAACAAGAGGTCTTATTAACTTAACGAGCAAGGAACGGAAGCCTCTACATGCTTTCCTCAAAGGAAATATTTATAATGGTAATAAATCTTTATTTATTTTCTTCTCAGAATACGTAGCAAATTGTTAATATACATATTGTGGGAGACTGATGTCCAAAACTAAGCTTTAAGCTTGTATTATCGAATCATCAGGCTTCTATCAATTCAAGCAGTTAATGATTTTCATCTTTATACCAATTTCTTTTCAGGAGACAATACTGTTTCACGTTTATGTGCGGTGTTACTTGATGAAATCAAAAGCCTTTTCATTGACCACACTTTGGTACAATATAATAAGAGCAAACTATGTTTCTCCTTTTCTCTTTAAATATTGAAAAAATGTATTTGTTCTAAGGGTATCTTTCTTTATTGTGTCAACTCGACTATATGTGAATAGAAAACATATATAGTACTCATAAGATGCATAGTACGTTCGTCTGACGACCTGATAACATGTCCCTTCTTCATAAAATTATATTTTTATTAATATAATTGACATTTACACTGTTCGAAGTATTTACAAACAACCAAAAAGTTAAATGCCTAACTATTACGGTCCCAATATACATTCTTGTAAAATCCAGAAGACAGACAGCCAGAAAGGCAAGGGGTCCTCTGTAATACGATTACGTTCGCACCTTGTAGATATGGAACCCTAAAAAGACCATCTACGCCATCCTTTCACGGCATAGCGACAGAACACGTCACAGCACTGCGAGTTTATCTAAGCGGCCATTACCGTTATCGAGCTGGTGACGCACGCGGAGATACCAGCCAACGGATCCCCCTCCGTGTATGCCCCATTGACTTCGATCCGTTTTATCATTGAATGCCACCAACTCACGGAAGAACCGCTGATTATCATTAGGTGCCGAGCTAGCACGATATCACAATTATATCTGAATAAAATAGTATCTAGTACTTGACTACTATTATATCTGATGGCAGTCTTTTATTCTTGGGGAAATTCGTTATGAATATCCTATTCTATAACATTTTACAATAAGACGTACAAAGACTTCACTGTTGTCGACAGTAGCATTTTCATTTTAATTTTTCACCATTTTTGGATAAATAGATGAAGCTATTCTACAGTCACTCTGGACTAGAAGATCTCCTATCGGAATTCTACTGGCTGCCTCTCTGCACCAGACTGTAATAGTCTGGTGCAGAGAGGCAGCCTGACCTACCCTGAGGGTATCAGGGCGGTAGTACGCCTATTTGATCCTTGGTGGTTTCACAATATATCGAGTCACCGATATCCTCAGAGTTACTTTTATAGCAACTACGCCTAAACACATTTAAGACCTCGATTCTAGATGCGGGTATTGTTCATTAGCTGCTAGTGGCTCATCATCATCATACAGTCAACAGTATGACATATATGACAAATATTTCATTAATAAAATACTACGTAGTGCATGACCACGATCCGACCTGATGGTAAATGATTTCACAGCCTAAGGTTATCTTCATCTACTAAAAATCTATTTAGCGTCTTTAATATATCCACCGTGATAGGAAGAAAAGACGTCAACTTTGTAGTTCCATTCCTATGCTGTTGAAGTCAAAAATCGTAAATGGACTAACAATATATAATATTGGAGGATTACAAATTACTTTCGACTGATATGGTGCCGTATTATTAATATCTCTTCTTCTGTTTAGTGAATTTTTGATGCGGTTATATTAAAATTTAAACCCCTTACTTGTTGTTGGAAACAATGATATGTTTTTAATAACCAACAAAATATTTGCTGTGTTGGTTAATATCTTTATAAATTTTAATAAACATTGGGTAATCATGTGTACTTTGGTTCTTATAAATGTATGATGACGATTAGTGATTATCCACACAAGAATCAGCATCATGGCGACAGTAGTCCCCAAAAAAAATATACATATATATACGAGTATATATATATGTAATTTTTGGAAAGGTCATTTTTTGGGGGCTATAGTCACCGGAATGCTTAAGTAAAGTTTACCAGATACGTAAATTATAAATTAATTTATATTTTATGGAAATATAAATCAGTAGGTAAGTTAAAAATATAGTGAAACTAACTGGAAAAGCAAAATAAAAAAAATATTACTCAATGTACAAGATACAGCATTTTAGCTATCTTTTAAACGAAAGCGGTTAAGAAAATTCCCAGATTCTTTTCATTTTTAAGTGACATTTTAATTTCAAACTTTGTTTCCTCGCCGAAAAGATGATGGAAAAAGGCCGGAAAAATATTCGATTGCAATTCGCTCAGCTGGGCTAATCTTCGAGTAAGGCTTAGTTGAGATGTGCGTCAATAATGTATTTTATATAATAAAATAAATTGTTAAATCTTCTCTTCTCATATAGATGGAAAATCTTTTTGGTTTGTAATTAAAAAAAATATTTAATTATTCAATTGTACTCTTTTGCATCTATTTATATTATACAATATATTATTACTATACAAAGAAACAGAATCCCATTTCAGAATTTTGTTTCGTTTTAATAATAATAAAATATCATACTAATTAAAATAATTCTGGAGATTTTTATTATATTAACACAACCAAGTTTTTGACCACTGATAGAACTAAAAAGAAAATAATTGCAAATGCTTTTAAATGACTTACTAAAAATTTCCAAGGGAACAGGGAGAGTAACAGTAAAGAGTGGGGATAGTCATCCGGCAGCTAATGTAGTACACATTTGTTCTTCAGAGTTTTTTTTGGTAAATTTCCGTGCAATAGATACCTTACAGAGCAATATAGCAGCACATGCTGTTAACAAGATTATATGCTGGACCAAAAGTGACCATAGGTGTTAATGTCATAAATCTAAATAAATGTCATAAATCTTTATCTAATTAGAAAGTGACAATACGTGCTCATTGATTGTCATAAAAAAACTACCACGAGTTCAGAAAGGAAGCCACTTACCTGAGAAGAACCGGCTTAATAAGAAACAAGCAGTTCATAACCAGGGTGTGCTATCATTCAAATCAGTAGTGACTAACTATAAGGTGACACTTTTTTTTTGGTCTTTTGCTTCAATAAAAATTTTTCTTCTATGGTAGTTCTATACGGAATGACTGGTGAATCATATTCAATATTCGAGGGTGATATATGTGGTAATCATATATAAAAAATAAATGTTATATTAAAACCAAATATTAATTGAGTACTGAGTAAACTTAATAGAAAGTTGAGTAATTATTTGCGAAAGACATGGGCATCCTAGAGGACATGGCGCGCGCGGCTGCATTATCGAGTGAATGAACTACGCCAACTAGCCATTTGTTCGCTGTCAACATCGTACAACGCTTCATCTATTTATTTGAAATTTTTGTTGTAAACTATG
Organism: Graphium colonna; assembly: GCA_025505425.1. Lineage (NCBI taxonomy): Eukaryota > Metazoa > Arthropoda > Insecta > Lepidoptera > Papilionidae > Graphium > Graphium colonna. Next base: position 3,592 of record JAOCPS010114026.1, on the reverse strand, counting down.
CCCCAAATTTTGTTACATAAATATGATGCCAATCGAGTAACGAGTGTTCTCCTTTAATATTATTGATGTCTCACGAATCATCCTGTATACGAGCTAACATTATACTTTTTAATCTCGCTAAACTTAGTAATATCTAGTGTGTACCGGTCGCGTAAAGATTTTATATTTACGCAAACATTATACCGCAATTTAACGCGATAAAATGAGTTAAGTAGTTTAATTCCTCTTTAGAACATATTCTTTGTTATTATTGTTTACCTATTTTTTTAATTACCTTGAAAACACTGACATGTTTTGTAATAATATAAAGGCTATCGGCAATGCCCTTTTTCAACTGATTTCAGAAAAGGGGGAAGGTTTTCAATTCGGATGTTTCTATTTTTTATGTATGTTCGCGTATATCTTCGTCATTTACGAACCGATTTTAATTTTTTTTTTATTTGATATATAATATAAATCAAGCATGGTTTTTTATTAGAATCCCATTCGTAATTTGTTTTTAAAATCGAAACAACGGTGATGATATGTTCTAAAGTACATTTTGGGGGTCGTTTGAAGTCGGTTTTTGTAATTTTCCTGTGGAAATAAACTTGTGACTGCTCACATATATCATTTGACCGGCTTTTTATACTTCAAACGACCCAGATTAATAGTAAAAATATGTTATTTCTCTGCTATTTTTCAAATTCGTATTCTCGTCGTGAATACCAAAATTAATAAGAATTAATAGAGTTATCGGATGTGTCCCATCCGCTATCTTTTAGGAAATCGGTTGAAAATATTATAGATGTTTCACAAAAAAGTATACTCGTATTCGTTGGATAATAATATCTAACTTACAACCAACGGTCGTACTATTAGTTTCTAATAATACTACAATAAATCAAGTATGTCAGTTACCAAAAAATAGTCCACCTTGCGTAATCACATCATGCTCTTCGTATGCGTATGCTAATTCCCCTATAGGTGGCACATGCCCGAAATTAGCACGCACGTAGCGTAACGCGCGGTCAGTGACTAAAGATAACGCTATCTCGAATAAGACGGGTAGCCTGTGCAAAACAATTTATGACATTCGATTACCTTGACATGATTGCTCAGCTCGTATCTACGTGTGATATCATACTATATCTAATCGGATTAAGTCGGGAACATGTAAAATTCGTCGCGGATGAGCTTGCTCGTTACCAACTATGGACGTGGTTTTAAATGCTCTTCGGTTTATACTTTGTCTCGATTACAAAAACTGACTTCAAACGCCTTAAAAGTGTACTTTCGAAACATATCTTCTCCGTTATTTTATAAAAATTTTGTAGGAATATTTTTTCGAAATCAATGCATAAGTCGCGGTGATATGTGCAAACATTCCTAAATTTTGATATTTTTATTTAAAAAACAAAGTAATGAACCGGTTTTCTTGATTTTTATGTGACTATCTACAAAGAATGCTCTATCATGTACAAAGAATGCTCTAACAAATATGAAAGAATTTTTGAAATTGGTTCATAAATGACGGAGATACGCTTAAAAATACAAAAATTCAATTTTGTTACTTTCATTTGAAAGAAACACTACTGAACAAATTTTCTTGAAAATGTTATAGGTCCATTTCCTATAAGATAAAAAAAGAATTTTCAAAATCAGTTCATAAATGGCGGAGATATGCGCGAACGTATAGTACATAATAAAAACATAAATATTCTAATTGAGAACCTTTCTCCTTTTTTGAAGTCAGTTAAAAAACAAAAGGAATGAAGTTAATTATAACCTATAATGTATTTTCTAAGTATATTTGTTATTTTACTTTTTTTTTAGACGATTCCTTTCTATGAATACCTCATCCCAGAGATCTGCAAGATTCCATACATACTGTATAAATCAATTCCGAATGAAACGAAAGTAAAAAAATTAAATTGACTTTTTAACGATAAATTCGTTTTAAGGAGTTCGTCCTTATCAGTTCAATTACTTGAGGAGTGTCCTTTAAAGTGAATCCTTAAATCTTTATGCCATTGACAACTCAGACTAAGATAAATAACATTGTTTTTTGTGTAAGCCTTCTGGATTTAAATTGGGTTAAAATTTGCGAAACGCAGCCTTACGTCGCGTCTAGGCAAAAAAAACAATGCCCAAAAGTGGTACCAATAGTTCTCATGCATCAAGATAAAAATTATATAGTAATTATTTTCATAATTTCTTAGGACATTACGCTTCATGGATTCGATTTTTAATCAAGGAATTTTACTTAAAGTATAAAAGCATGAATTTTGCTTTACCTACATGACGTTTGTGCAATCTGTCGTATTTACGTAGAATACAGTAGCAGCTATTTTCTATTAATATTTTTTTCGAATTCATCAAATATGAACCGAATCCCGTTTTTTTTACGAAAATAACGTCTGTAGTAGTTAATATAATGAGTCTAGTCCCCAAAAACATATTTGAACTTGATGCAACTTGGTACGGTTTGCCATATAAAAATGGGCATTGTCCTTTGACTTCCTGTTTAAATGTAGCCCAAATTTTTTATAGACAATCATTTTGCTAACATAAATTAATTTCACAAAGTGTGTCAAAGAATCGTTACTAAGGATATAATTTCTTAAAATAATTTCGGTTTTAACATCACCAAGGTCTATGCAAGATTTAATGGTAATCATTGTCATGAAAGGATAGCTCCCATTGTTATATGGCACACACAGCGATTTTAGGTTAACTAAGTATTCAAGACTAATTTGTGTGTTGTGGGTGTTTAATATTCATTCATACTTCACTCTATTAATCTCTTTTACTCACTCATTCTACCCTTCGCGATGTGAGTTTTCAACTGTGCATATCGTGTACTCATTTGTGAACCTTTAAAAAACAATATATGTGTATTCGAAATGAATAAACGAGGTAGTTGCCACCAGAGACGTTTTAGTGGTACAGTCCACCCAATAACCCTCAATATGGTACAATTGAGGTACGATGTTTGTTTATTTAACAAATTTTCTTATTCATTGAAAGAGCTAAAAATTTGTTGAATTGAAGGGAAATTTAATGTTATTATTATTGCTGTACGGGGCCCACTAAAAATAGTAACAAGTTTGTATTGAAAAACGACACAATATAATTATTCATAGTAAATCAAAATTGAGCATTCAGCATAAGAATGATTTAGATTTTTTAATCCGTTTAGATTACTACACCTTCCTTTTAATCGGAAGTTTTTATTTTATTTTTTATTGTCTGTCATATTTAACAAGTCATTGAATAAAAATATACGTAATAAATCATATAATATATTATGACATCCTCCGCAAACAGCTATGTTTAAAAGAAACATTTTAAAAACATTTTTTATAAATAGTTTTTATCAATATCATATATTCTATACTTATAACGCTGAATATTATGTTTTCTAGTTGAAGAAACTAATCTCTGGAGCTTCTAGAACTTATTGAAAAATTCTTTTATTGTTGGATGGTCTATTTATCGAGGTTTTACACTATATAACATCACGCTACAGCTAATTTTTTTTTTTTTTTTTTTATGGAAAGGAAGACAAACGAGCAGACGGCTCACCTGATGGTAAGTGATCCCGTCGCCC
>JAOCPS010113921.1:0-15335 GCA_025505425.1 Graphium colonna | reverse complement strand
AGTGATTAGAGACTCGCAAAGTGTAGTGTACACCGTACTTAGAGTTCTGGGATCTGTTATGCCGCGAATGCGGTGCATATGACGTGCATATAATATGTATAATCTTGCGAACTCTAGAGGCTAATGAGCAGATGGCTTAAAGGAAGTATTTTCATCAAATATGATTCCTAAATATTTTATGGTCTTAGTTCTATCAATTTCTTCACACTGACAATGTTTTTATTTGATGCATTCATTACGTATCTTTATGGTAATAATATTTTAGGCTGTGTAGCTTTGGTTTTATGAAAACAATCATACTTTGTTTTTTATTTATTCAAAGAAAAAAGATTTGTTTTGATTAGCCATTCTAAAACGTTAGTCAATTAATGTTCGGCTTTTGAAGCTGCATCGGCCCAAGAGCATCCATGACATAACAGCACCGTGTAATGGACATAACAACTGATATCTGTGTTTTCACCAATACCATTACTAATATCATTTGTGTAAATAAAAAATAGTGTTGGACCTAAAACACTGCCGTGCGGAACGCCAAAATCAATTGGGAGGTAAGAGCTTTAGTTATCCCCTATTTCGAGACATCGACAGCGATTTACTAGGTAGCTCTGGAACCACTTAAGGGGTTAACCTCTAAGACCTAACCAATCAAATTTTTTAGTAGAATCAGGACTAGTACCGTGTCAAATGCTTTAGATAGGTCTAAAAATATTCCTGGACATTTGTTATTACCATCAACTGAGTTTAAAATCGATTCAATTAATTTTGTCATGGCGTTTTCAGTTTATTACCTCCGTCTAAAACCGTATTTATTATCATGAATATAATTAATTGAATTTAAGAATTGAATAAGTTAATCGTTAACAATATTTTCAAGAATTTTGGAAAAAAGAGACATGAGTGATGTTGGTCTGTAGTATTCAGATTTTTTTTTGTCGCGGTCATCATCACTGCTGGCCAGAGGGGCCTCTGCAGGTCCGACGGAAAAAACCTCATTTATGAGGTCGTGGGCTCCCTAGGGAAACCTCAGCTCTGGCCAGCACTCTGCCCGCGTGACCGGATTGGGAGGCCGCCGAGCTCTTAGGTCGCTTCGACGGACGCTCCATGAAGTGCTAAGCCTCAAGGGCCCCTGAGAGGGGACCTCGACTTGGGCTGGCACTCAAAACACGTTTAGCATTCCAACTCGAGGATGCCCGAGAGGGCCGGCTAACCTCGGCTTGGTCGGTTGCGATATTCAGCCTACGGGGACAGCTACATCTTCCTTTGCTACCGCTTCGGGATGCATTATCGCTGGAAAAAGAAGCGGTGGCGGAAAAAACTCCAGCAACGTCTCTATCGGGACTGAACCTACCATTTACATGGCGGTATCTATTATAAGCATTTCGCTGCACTTTCCGGCGAGCGCAGCTAGCTCTTTGTTTTTTGAGACGCACTTCATGTTTGACTGTCGGGAGAGCCGTCTTTTCATCTGAAAAGTTTAACGCGTGACGCGGTCTACGATTTTCATGTCGTCGAAACGTGCCTAGCGGTATGGGCCTATCATTGGAGGCACCTACTACTAATTGATTCGGGTGTATCGCGGCGTATTCGAAATAGTGGCGTGTTGCCAATATTAGGACTTGAGCGATGGTGGGAAGCTCGAGATCGATATGTAAGTTTATATTGCGCATGAACCAGGGTGCTCCCGTGGCTCTCCGCATGAACCGATTTTGTATAACGGATGATTATATGCGGGACAAAGGTGAGTTTATAATCAAGGTAGACACCCAGATAATTGGTTTTGTCTACCCATGGAATTTGACTATCCATCTGGGTGACGGATGGGAGTTTACTCGCTCTTCTGCGGGTGAAGTATAGCGGCGCGGTTTTAGATAAGTTTATTTCAATACGCCATTTCTCAAACCATTCACCAAGGGTGTTGGCTGTGGTTTGTAGGCGTTTGAGAATTGCATCAGGGTCATGGCCTGATGTATAGATGCAGGTGTCGTCTGTAAACAGTGCTAACTCTACACCTGGGATACGCGGTATGTCGTTAGTGTAGAGAGTGTATAGAGTAGGTCCGAGGACCGAACCTTTGGGGACTCCTGCCTGGATAGGGCGAGGAGTCGAGCATACTCCCTCTACGCAGTAGCGGAAGGTTTGATTACTAAGGAAGTCTCGTATTATGCATGCGAGACGGTCGGGCATTCCGAGCTCATATTACTTGTATATTAGCCCGTTTTGCCAGACTTTGTTTTAAGGAGATTAATCGGACGATATGAAGTGGGGTTGGTGGCAGGTTTGGAGGGTTTAAAGAACCGTATACCTCTGCATACTTCCACTCTGTGGGAAAGAAGCCTTCGGTTATTGCCGTGTTGTATATTACGAATAGTTGGATGATGGCAGTGGGCAGTTTAGTCACCTTATTGGTGACACCATCAGAGCGGGGGGCTTTACGTGGTCACAATTTTTTGATAATATCCTCCACTTCACTGCACGTTACTGGGGAAACCTGATCGCATAATGGCTCGTTTGATTTTTTAGCTCCTGTGTCGTCCACTGTACGGAGGTGGTCTGGGTTGACTGGCAGTAGGCTTGGGGTGCATTAATCTCCAGGCTATCATCTAGGCATTCAGCCTTCTCCTCGTCCAACATGGCTGGCATATTGCCCGGACAATCTATGGGGGGCATGGTGGCCACTGCACCAGTTTTAAATGCTTTGATGAAAGACCAGAAAGTCTGGTGAGAAGGTTTTATAATGTGACATCTGTTGTCCCACCGTTCGTCCCGCAAGACCGCTATGCGTGCTTTAGACTGACGTTCCTGAGCACGTAGTTGCCTGCGATTCGATTCGGTTGGATAGCGGTTGTAGGCTCGAATGGCCGCATTCCTGTGTCTCAGCAAGTCTCTTGCATCTTCCGGCAGGGCCGAGCGATGGTCTTCCATCACTGGTACCTGTCTCGAGCATTGCTCGACGGTCGAGTGCACGAAACTTGTGAGGGCAACAATTGCGGAATCCGTGTCTTGTCTACTATGTATAGTGGCTGGAATTGAGATAAGCTCAGGCGGAAGATCTTTTTTGAACTCAGCTTTGACTTTATTCCAGCTGACGACGGTCTTTGTTGCGGGAGGGGCAGGGGCTAAAGGCCCTAGCCGAAGTACAACGGGGCGGTGATCAGAGTTATGCTCGTGAATCACTTCAATGTCGCATACGACTAAATTGAGATTTTGGATGATTGCAATATCAAGCACATGGTTATGGCACAAGTGGGCATCTGCAGAGCAGTGATAATATGCTCATATTTGAAGCCAGGTCTCTAGTTGGCCCGAGGCTTGCCATAGTCCATAGCAAAGGCCTGAACCTCTGCCATGTCTAGCGTTTTCGCTAATTTAGATTTAAAGATGCAAAGGGGTCCCGTTGTTTTGGGAGGAGGAGTAGGCTGTTTGGGTGCCGGGATTTTCGGGGCTTGCCACGGAGGGCGAAGGGGAGGGAAGGAAACCGCAATTGGTACGACTTGTGCTTGTGGTTTAGGCCTGGAACGCCAAGCACCAGCAGATGAAGGCTTTTTAGGTCGGGGGGCCTTGGGATATCCGCGGTAATTCGCGGTGTAGCTTTCCTGTTGGCACAGGACGCAGGCAGAGGGACCGAATTTCTGAAGTTCGTTTTTGTACTTTGGTCTGGGACAATCGGGAGTGCCGTGGTCACCTAGGTATTTAACGCAACATGCTCTGGCGAAGCAGTTGCGGGCAGAGTGGTCATACATTTGGCATTTGTGGCATTGGCCGGGAAGGGTTTTCTTGCGAGGGGGTTCGACAATTATTCCGCTTAGGCCGCATATCGACTTAATGTCGAAGATCTTTTTCCCCTCAGGTGTTAGTTTCAAGAGAACTTGGACCATGTCGATAGGGATCTTGGTGCGTCCGCTCATCATACGGTACCCCGATATTACGGGAAGACCGATGGCTTTGATTGACTCCTCTACGAAGTCTGTGTGGTTCTCCTTGGGGATTCTTTTTATTACCGCCCGAAGAATACGGTCTTCCGCAAGGGTGTAAGTGTGAAAACCCACACTTTTTTCTCTAAGGAATCAGGTTAAATCCCTGAAATCGTCGGGCTTCTCGACAGTTAATTTAATGCCCTGGTTGGTAAGACATGCGGAGTATTTGATTCGCGATGCAAGCGCGGATTGAACCATGGGCCATTCGTCCCTGGCTTGGATGAAAATGGGTGGTGGGCGCTTGTCCCGAGGAGCGCGGGGATCTGATCGGGCAAGCCTCTATTGGCCATTAACTAGGGAATCTGGGTAGGTGGTTGCAGGCGTCGGGGAAGTTGCTTCCGATGAAAGCAGAGATGCTAACTTTTTTCGCGAAAATACCGTTAAGATGCCAGACTGCTGTGATGAGTCCTCATCCCTTGGGGACAAGGCCGCGACATCCATACAATTTCCAGAGGAAATAGATGCTCTCGAAGATGGCCTGGAGGCTCAGGAAACTTGGGCTACCGCGTGCTTAACTGCGGTATCCCCGAAATGGTCGCGGAGCGACATAAGTGTAGCGGTAATTACGTCCAGGGGGTGTATCTCCCCTTTCCCGCCGGCAATTGGCAGGGAGGATTTGAACTTAGCCGCATTCAAAAGATGGAGGATCCCGCTAGATGCGACCAGATTAAAAAGTTTTCGACTCACTCAGCCTCCAAACTGCCTGAACACCCAAGTCGCGACAACCGAATTTTAAGTGAATCTAATCCGGACCGACAACCAACCTTTCAAAAATAAGCTTAATATTATAAAACCTAAAAATACTATAAGTAGTTATTGCGTACAACGAACGTATAAAAATAAATTTTAAAGCAGACAGCGTCATGTATGCTGTAAAGGGTTCGAAATGTCGGGTGATAACATTTAACGATAAGCTGCCATGAAATCCGTAAAGCTATTTAATATAAAATATGTCATTGAACTAAATTATGAAATTATTTAATTTAATACACTTTTATTTAAATGATCGTGAACTTAGAATATTATCTTGATTATACACATAAAGCTAAAAGTTTCACCACATAATAAATAGAAAATAAAATTATAAATATTACTGTTCGCATAAAGTCATGTTGTAAACATCAATTTCACTCCAGGGAAGGTCGTAGCTAAATTGCCATAAGCAAGTTTTATAGCTGCAATACGTTAATTACTAAGGCAAAGAACATAAGGTAAGGTTACTTGGTAGTAAAACATCTTTATCGTTTCTTATAGGTATTACGTTAGTCTACAGTTTTCAAACAGATACAAGTTTATATACATAAAGGAAACATCTATCCAATATATTTTTATTTTAAAAAATATTGTAGAAGTGATATTGGTATTCTTTTATACTTAATCCTTTAAACCTAAACTTGTAAACTAATTATTTATTTTGGGTCTATGAGAAATTTTGCAATAATTAGTTAAAAATTTGTGTCTATATTTAGTAGTGAAAAACTCATTCAGAAATACATTTTTTTAACAGACATGAGTCATGAGGGGTCACTGAAAGTGATAAAGATCCAGATTTAAAATGTTCTAAAAAGTGAGAAAACTTAAATTACAAACTGCGTAGAAAGCGATTTTAACGCAGCTGCAAAATTTAAATATAGTTTCCGTCTTTATTACTAGTTTTTTATTTACTATATGACAATCAATGAAGTTTTATAAGTAGACAATTAGTTCGCTTTAAAGCTTTAAACGTAATTTAAAAATAATATGTATGGACCATTATCAATATTTTAAACGTACAAAATTGTATTGCTTCCAAAAGTTTTTATCCTGATAGAAGATCTATTTACTTCTCTTTTTAACGGAGCTTTATTATTTCCTATCTATCCTTTAATTTACACTTTTACTAAAAACTTTTCACCGGACTGTTAAAAACAAAATTAACTTATTAAAATATTAGAGCACAGTTTTTTTACTGTGATTTTTAAGTTGGTTTATTAAACGCTAATTAGGTAACGTAAAGTGCCCATTCGGTACATGAAGTTTTTTTTTTCATATTTTTTCTTCGTAATTTTAGTTACAAAGTAAAGCCCTACCTAACATCCAAATTGATACTTCTATTAACTTAACAAATGCAATGTGTACCTTAATTTTATAAATTCTTATGACGCTTGTTACATTAATGAGAACATACCAAAATTTGTACACGGCTTGTGCTAAAATTTCTCAATCCTTTAAACTACAAAACTGCCGGGCAACAATATTCAATAAACAGTTACGTCACAATTGAAGTCCCAAAACTGTTGCTAACTAAACGTAATTGAGAAGTTTTCGCTCAAATAGCTGGGTCAATTAAGTTGATAGTTGGTAAAGGATTTTGTGCGATAAATTGATCCTACAGTTTGCATAAGGGTTTAATTATTTCGGATCAATGCGGGTAGAAATCTTATAGTTTTTATAGTTCCGTAGTCATTTCACTGAAGTCAAAATATATTTTGCATTTGTTTATATTAAAATTTTTGAAATGAATATGGATATTATCATTTCGACTGGAATTTTTTGTTCTAACCGTTTAACTAAATTTGATAAAATTTGGTACATAGATAAGATCGCGGAAAAGATTAAGAGAATTGCTCAACCAATGAGACGTCCGCCAAATTTTACCCAGGCATAAATGCAAATCAAGCTATCAAAATGGCGATAAGGTAATTATAATAAATAATAATAATAGCTGTAATTTAAGGCAGGGTCCTTCTTATAATATGATTTAGTAAACGATTTTATTTTGTAATACTACATTTATAAAATGTAAAAAAATAACCACTTATACTTGAGATCTTTTCTTAGCTCCGCCGGATGTTTATTACACAATTGAATAAACATAGATGCCAAACATACCTCTATTCGTCATCTTAAAACCAATATTATTTAAATTGTACGTCATTTAACGAATAGAAAATCAAACTAAAATAAGCGTCTGTGAAGGTGTGAGCGATCTCGGTAATATTATACAACACGATTGTTTTTTCGCAAAATTAACGATTTTACAGCACCATTCGCTAACGCTTTGTTCCGGCCACGTCGCGGCGTCGTGATCGCTGTCCGGTTCTTTATATTGGGCCGATTTTTGCGGCTTTTATCGTTAAATAGTGCCAAATACATTAGACAACTGAAATTGACGAAACTGCGACCAGCAAGAGCAGGAGTACTTTATTGAGTTAAAAAAACAGTTTACTCTGACCGGTAGATATTTAGTGTCCAGAATAGTTTTCTAATGGAAAACCAGGATTGAGGATAAATTTCGAAGGAAAAAAAGTGAAAGAGGGACAGGAATATGAGAAGAAGGTGCGGGAGGGATAGAGATAGTATTATTCACAGAGGGGAATGCGTATCCAAATATTCTGAATTAAATATTCTACTACATGATAGATAGAGGACAGATACTTCGCAGAATACCCTCTGAATAAAGGAAACATGGAGCTTTCTTGTGTCCTTATGTTTCCTTCACAGGTCATTTAGAAGTCCCACTGTCAAATCATGCCTTCTTTTAGTGGCTTCACTTTTCAAGCGTCATCCATGTATCTACCAAAACATATGAACTAAAGACAAAGCAGATAACATAGGATAAACAAGCTCAAGACCTGGCTACTCTAGTTTCACACATACAAGTTACATTTTCTTTGCTTATTTGCATTGTCCTTTTTAGAGGTATAATTAAGTTTATTTTTTAATAAAGTTTATTTTTGTGAAAGTTGGCTAGTTAAACCTGCTTCATAATGTTATATGAGAACAGTAATCTAAATTTATTTATATAAATAATTCTCACGCGTTCATGCGAAATAGTGTACGTGGGTAAAAAAAATATTCTGAGTGTACCACTATTTATTAATTAAAGATCACTAATCCAGAAGAGATGTGTATAAAATAGAAACGTCCAAACTTCCTTCCTTTTGGAAAACGGTTAACAATCAGAACTATTTTTTACATGCCCATCCAATGCATGAATCATCTTACTTTTCCGGCTATTGGAAGATCAGCCTGGATAGCCCGACTTAATCAAGAGTCATTATTGCACTTAATGCAAAGTCAGTATCTCAATATGGGATTAGTGCCCACGATCCGATTGTAAACCAGGGGCCTATGCCATTAGGCCCAGGAGCCAACCTTGAACTTTCAGTATTATTATTTCGGTCTATGTGTCAGTACGATAACCAATTTGTAATAAAAAAGTGTACATAAGTGTTTGCGCCATTTATGTTTTCTTAATCTTAGTTAATAATAATATATAATAGGGAACAAGTCATGCTACAAATGAAGAAATAAATTTTCAGACCTTATCTGAAGCTGGTCTGTATGAATAACTCGTCTCTTACAACAGATAAGTTTCAGCTTTTGTTTGCAAAAGTAGTAGAAAAAGTAGTACGTCAGTGTTTATGTAGCTTTTTAAAACAATGTAAGTAGATATTTATAGTGATAAACGATGTACTTGCATAATCTTAAAAAATAAGTTTTATTTTAGCTATAACTTTAAGGTCTCAAGATCTAACAATCTAAGATTTTATAAACTGTTTATTTATCACATTATCTACCAAATAAAATAAAAAACGTCTCAATTTTTATATACTGTACAAACCTCCCATAGAAATCCTCCTTTCTTTCTATTAGTTTGTCTTACATTTGTCTTTAATTAGCTTTTTAATTAAAATATCTTTATGTTGTTGAAGGCAAATTAATTGATCTAGTGATGATTTTGATTAAGCCATCTAGGCTATTTATGGTGGTTCCTTGGATGGGGAGAGGGGCCCAGAGCATTTTTGCTCTTCGTTGTTATTTGTGGTAAAAATAATACCACTCGGTGGCAACATTAAATCAAAAAATAGATAGTGTGTCAAACTGGTACCTGATAAATAATTTACATCAAATTGGATGACAACATATAATATGAATTATTAGTAGTGCTATGGGCCCTATCTTTACAAACAGAAAGTCGTGGGGTCGAATCGCACCTGGGGACAATAAAAATGCGCTGTTGTTTTTTGGTTACGTTAGAGCAATATCGATTAAACACTTAATTACCTTACAGTTAAGATGATCCGTGCGTCGCATGGCCATGTACAAAGTTGGTTCATCGTCTAATTTCTGATCTCGTTGGATATTTGTCCTATCGGGCTATGAAAATACAGAAACAGAGAGTGCGCATTTGGCCTCTTTTTGAATAGATTGGCTGTGGTTTCCGAAATTGGATCAGGAATATATTACATGAATTATTTAATTTATTGATTTTATATCAAAATTTTGACGTTTCCTTCGCCAAGAAGGAAACTTATTTAGATAGTTGCCCTAACAGAAATTTTTGACTAAAAGTTCACCAACAAAAGCAGAGATATATTACGATGATGCGGAAAATACACGTGTTACACGCCTTCATCATCATGGGCTTTCGCTTCGGTTGCATTTCAATTTAGATGGGTAAGTGGTAGAGAGCGTCTGAATCGCGTATGAAAAAGGTCTCTGCACGTTGGGTGCCGAGAATGTAAACCAACGAAGAAAAGAAAAAGTGACACATCATTTTTAGGAGGAATCTCGAAAAGTTCCAGACGAATCAGAAAAATATTCGGCCACGTTTTGGGACCGTGGAGGAAGTTGGATTCATTATAAAAGAAAAAAAGATGAGGCAAACTCCGAGCTGGAGTGTTGTTACACCGAAACAACGCACTGGCTTACAAAGGCGCCGTCACGATGACTGCTATTCAACCCCATTCACCAGACTTGAATCCCAATGACTTTAACCTGTTTCTTTTTACTCAAAGAACACTTCTGGGGTAACAAAAAATGACGACTACAGCGAGATGATGATTGCCTTAGAACAGTTCAGAAAAGAACTTATCTTCTATCCTAAATTGCTCGTTAATAATCATTATAAAATATCCACAGAAACTGATTTATTTAGACAGTTATTGTTTAACAAATAAATTGATAACTCTTAAATTGTGAATCGGTAATCTTGTGTAAGTCTCACCATACGGGCCCGCCCTAGTTTGAGATTTTCTTAATATTTATGTTTATGCCATACTCGATTTTATTTAAATTTTGTAATAAACTCTTCAGGTGATATCAAATGAAATGTTAATGTTTTTACTTAATTTGGATTAAATGAAGACTATTTGTTGATTATTATTTAATGCCTTTTAAAAATAGTCCTCTTCCGCCTCCATAGCCTAGTGGCATGGGCCCTTGCTTTCCGAATTGAAGGTCTCGGGTCGAACCTCGCGGAGAGACTTTGTATTGTTGTTTCTTGGTTGATTTAGGGCAACACGGGCTATTTACCAGATTGCCTGATAAGAAAGATCGTCGGATAGGCATGTAAAAAATCGGTCCCCGTTGTCAAGAACATCTATATTAGTCATAATAAGATGTCAGCGCCTTTAATATCCTGACAAGTAATCCATCATTCGAATTCAGTTTATCCCTTTGGGTTGCAGTGGTCAGATTCCAGTCGCTTTGCGTAAAAACTGAAGTTCATGTAATATCTGGGTAGATCCGAAGCCGACATCTAATAACTTGGAAAAAAGGTAGGATGATGAAAACCTTTAAAAATATCTATCCGTGTCGATCTTTTCTGTGTATGTGATACAAGTGAACTTACTTTCTTGCTGCCTTTAAGTAAAATATTTTGCCATGACAATAGAAAATTGTGTTGGAGAAAAGTTTATTTAAAAGTAATCTAAGTTTGTTTCTTGTTTTTATGCAACATGACCATTTAATATTCTCCAAGAAAATTTCAAATTTTCAAACCGATGACAAACCTGGGGCTTTTAATATTATATTAAATAATCTAACAGCAAATAATACACCCCAACAACATCATATTGCTTTATTTTGCTTATAGTGGTGAACATGGCATTTTTGAATAAGTTATGATCTGTAAGTTATTTCCTCGGAAGCTTAATAAAATAATTGAAACGATAGAAGTCGTTCGCCAAAGAGCAATATCAACGCTCAACGCTTCTTTTCCTGCTTCGCCTTATTGTAATTGCAGATGAGACTTAACCATAATTCGTCAGATGGATATTCAGTAAAAGAAATGGAGGGTTACGATTCTAGGCTTTTTTAAGAAGTTTAAGTGACATTTTTTTATCTGTCGTGGTATATGCATTATTTTAAATATTTAAAAGAAATATTAATTTTGCAATAAATATTGTAATAAAACAAGTTTATTTCTTACCGCGTACACGTTGTGATCGGAATACAAAATCATTGGTACTGCACTGTATCTCCAGACCGCTTTTACCCTCGACCGAAATGACGTCTGCCTGCCTGTCGACTACCAAGTCCTCTATTACTGCAGGTAGACTGAGCTGTGTGGTACGACCGAGGGATACTTGCTGGAAAATGGAAATAGATTTGTTCTTATTCATTTCGTAGGCAAATGGAACAGGTGATTTTTGAAAAAAAAAATAATATCAGATTTTATTTTGTTTCAAAATCTCACATTTGTGTTAGATCTCAAAACAAAATAAAATCTAGTATACTACACTATCTATAGTGTTCTAACATTTGAAGCGGACCGTACAATTTTAACTTGAAAATCCGAACAATTTTAAGACTGTTTTTGTATTTTAAATTAAACAACTTTAAGATCTTATCGGGGTTTATTTTTTAAATTTTATCACCCGATGTTTCGAACCCTTTACAGCGATATGGTCACGTATAGGATTGAGGTGTTTGATGTTCCAATGTCACCTGTCAATCCCTCGTACCGTAGAACTCAGGTTGAATATAATTTTTTTTTAGTCTAATATACGCAGTGACTATTTATAGTTAGGTCTTTAGATGGTTTTATTTATAATGGGATCCCAAGTAGATGATAGCATCCAACCATCCTCCCTATTGAAATTTGGATGTTTCTTAATTCCAATAGCTTCACAAATCATTCTTATCAGGAACCGGTGTCCTTTTACGTGGATTTTTGGCCACTCAAATCCTAAAGGTGTTTAATTTAAAATGTCTAATATTCTCGTAAGGACTATGAACCTAGTCCCCCTATGTACCAAATATTACACTGCTATAATTTTTATTTTAATAGCATTGACATTCTAGCTAATAAGTCAAATAACTTTAAAAAACATATGTTAAAATTGTTGGAAATGTATGTGTAACTTGAAACTCTCAACATTTTGTTTTAATTTATGTTTAAAATATTATTAATATGTGGTAAACGGTGCTGATGGCACAGTTAGTAAAATTAAGATAATATTGTTATAATGATTGTACTGTATTATTGTTTGTTTATCCAAATAAATAGAAAAAAAATTACTACCTTCATATTGGATAGCGCTTGTAGTACAAATTTTATTTAACAATATTTCCATGAGAATTTTTTGAGTATAAATAAACTTAACTTTTAATGTAATATAAATAAAAATTATCTAAAAATCATGACTTGTTATATTATGGTGACTTTTACCTTACATTGTTATTTAATTTTTAACAGATTTTGATAAGAAGGGGGTTCCCGATTTGCGAGTTTCTATTCTTTATAAAAAAATATTAGTTTATAAATGACGAATTTACAGAAACCGAACATACATAAACACAATTAAAATACTGGTATCATCTCTGGCCTGGGACGCCCCTCTACCAGTTTCTTCTATTTAATCGTATCCAAAGTCAAGCTACTCGAATCATCGCCAGCCCAGTTCTTTCCAACCGGCTTAATTACTTGGGCCTTCAAAGAAACGTTGCTTCTCTTAACATACTTTATCGCATATATCAGGGAAAGTAATTAGAGTAATTGTTCGAAATAAAACCTGCTACTGATTTTGTACACCGTACAATGTGACAAACCAGCAAATACTACTTTGATGGATAGAAGTCCACCACTGTGCAATTTTGCCATCCTTTTTTGCCACGAGGTATCTAGACCTCTGTGCAATCAACAATATACGACTTAGAAATTTTATCTAAAGAAAATAGCCTTTTTTACATTTTGAAGATATAGAAAACGCATATTCGCCTTGCGGTCGCAGGTTATGACGGACTATCATTGTCTAAATCATCCTCATTGTTCCGATCCGGCTCATATTGGCAGGGTCACGGAAACGCTTTCGCTACCGAAACCCTACCAGCGCTGGCAACCTAAATAGCCACCCTCGGGCATAAGACCTCTCTCCGCCCATGCAAGGCGCACTGGGAACAACGCACCCGCTTTCCTACACTGCCTCTCTGTTATGGGCGACAAACTCCACTGTGTAAGCCCAAGACCTTGGGAGCCTGAAGAGCTAGTACCTACAAGCTTCCTAGTCCCTGTCGCGGATATAGTGCAGGGCTCACTCAGAATCTGCTAATCTACTGATCAAAAAGACGGAGGATAGCGGTCGAAACTTCAAAGATACAGAATTCATTTTATTCCTGAATTTAAATCTTACAAATGTAATCTTAGTACACAACAGAAAAAACTAATTGATGACGTACCAGCCTTTGCGGAATTTGTTACCTCTGAATTTTGCCATTTTTCTAAAATATGGACTTTTTTGGCACCTAATAGCAGTGATGCAAGGTTACGACACATTTTACCTTCCCGTGTTCAAAAATAAATATATGTGAAGTGATAAAACCATTATTAGTACCTAAAAACAGACTTTCACCTACAGGAAAAATATGAGAAAACCAATAATGTGAAGCGATATTGCTCTATTAATGTACCAAAATTCAACTTTTATGTCTGGGTTCAGAAATCCGATGCCAAAAAACAGATGAGGCATATGGCAAGGCTTAAATCGGGGCTTATTAAATTGGGCTTTTTTATGGAAAGGAAGACAAACGAGCACACAGTTCACCTGATGTTAAGCGATCCCGTTACCCATGGACACTCGCAATAACCGGAGAGTTTTGAGTGCGTTGTCAACCTAGGAAATTGGATAGAAAAGGTTTGTTGGATAAGAAAAGAAAAAGGTAGACATGGCCACCCGGTATCCCAAAAGTCATGCATACTCTTTTTTATACCGGTTTTGTTAAGGGTAGTACTTCCACAAGCGAGCGAGGCCGTAGAAGTGCAACAAAGTTGTGAAAAGATGTTATGCTCTAACACCTTCTTGGATCTTTACAAACGTTAAATCGTATATATCAACCATGAAGTTATTTTTTTTTTTGTTTTTCAAAGAGTTGGGGGAATCTCTTAGTAATTGTAGAAAGCTGAGTATCGCCTAAATAAACAATCTTACTACAGTAAGTGATCGACATTAGGTATAACACCAAGCATCCCTTTTGAAAACATTGTTCATTTAAGAGTTTTGTAGGTAGTATTGAATTAGCTTGTGCTGTTTTTGTTATTTTCTTCAAAAGACAAAACAAAATAGGCATTTACGAAACCCTGATTGGAACTTAAAAAGAATACAGTTATTTTTCAAGTATTGAATGGGTTGCTTCAAAACTATTTTCCCTAGTACTTTTGACATACGAGGTAAATTACTTATTAACCTAAGATCTTTCATTCCATCAATTCCAATAGAATTAGATTTAATGGTCTGTATGATGTTGGTAATGTCATTTTCATCTATTGTTTTCAAGTAAAATGCAATAATGTTATTAAAACGGCTATTTATAAATATATTAATAATTACAATACGTCTATTAATTTTATTTGCATCTGCTGAAAACAACTGCATAGAATAATTATTTTTTTGGATGCAGAATATCCGATTTTAACTTTTTCCATAGAAGTTATGAAAAACAAAATAACATACAACGTATTTACTAATCATTTTTAAAGAAGTCTTGTATGCAATAGAATCATTGATCTCACAACTACTTTTTTAGTTTGGTTTTGAAGATTTTACCGTTGATTGCCGTTATATTATTTGGTAAATGATTACATAATTTGATTGCAGTGCCATATGTGCTTTTGTAATACATTTCATTTTTATGTCAGGCATTTTGAGATCGTTTGATAACAAGGACGCTTTTAAATATCATCTGTGATCGAATAATATTTACAGGAATATAATGGAATTTTTATTTAACAACGAACTTTGCAATTTCTATGGTCATGGGTATAATGGATGTCCGACCATTTAGCGCTCTAATCGCCGCTGTATGAATTTGGATTGAAACAAGATTGTTTCAATTCAAATTCATATTCGTTTTTGGAGTACATACGAGCAATGACCTACATATGACTTAAAAGATATACGTTTTTGCGAATAATAAGTAAAAAACAAACTTTCAAATTCTAAACTCACGTTTATTTAAAAGGTAATTTAAGAAGCACTAGAAAGCCATTAAATTAAATTCGACCTTCTTTCCGGATAAATTTTTCGCTATATATGATATAAATACATTTAATAAGAGGGAACTATGTTGACACAAAACACAAAACTGTAATTAATA
>JAOCPS010113811.1:0-15338 GCA_025505425.1 Graphium colonna | reverse complement strand
CAACCTGGGATATTGGATAGGATTGGGTCGGGATTAAGGATTTGGAGGGGATAGGAATAGGAAAAGAAAAGGGTAGATGGCCATCCGGCATTCGCAAAAGTCATGCATACTTTATTTAGAGATGTAATGCTCTACCACCTATTATGTTATATTACGGACTAAATCGCACTCAACTTTCTTTTATTCAGTAATAAAAATCTACATTAAATAAACTTAAAATAAGTGGATTACATTTAGCAATAACTTTTTGTCGTCTCTCCGGAGGCTGCAGTATCCAGCATGTGGCAATGCAACAGAACGACGCCGACTTCACTCGCGTTTCCGAAGCGGGACCAAGTTGCGAACTTAGAACAATTCCATTTTCGTGTTTGCGGGAATAATTTTCAAAACATTCCGACATTACGCACTCTTAGCGATGGCGAGCGTGAATAAATATTAATACATTTGTATTTTCATTTGTGTATGTTCGCCGAAAACAATTCGTAAATGGGAACACTTGTTATTCGGGTTGCGTCATGATGAATAGAAAAGCGCAGATTTTCTGTTTTGTTTTGTAACAACATTGGTGAATGAAGTTAGAAAATGTTCGAAAACTTTGCGAATTCTTTCGAAAATAAAGCGCAAAGCGCGATTTTCTGCGAAAATTATAACTTTGCTTTGCTTTGTTTTAATAAAAAAAGGCGTGTTGTGTCGTGGGTCACTAGATAGGAACGAAGTTCCTAATTATAAAAATTATATATTTTAAGTTCTATTCGAGGTATAAAGAAAATAATTATTCGGGTATATATTTTTTGATGATGATAGCTTTTTAGCGATAAAAATAAATAAAAGAGCTGTATTTTGTTACATTAGCTGGTGCGTTAGCTAGATTATTATTTTAAAGACCTTAGTGACGTAGTAAATACCTATCACATATTATTATCGAATATATCGATAGAATATTCTCTTAGTTCGATGTGCCCATCTTATAAAGATGTTAATATTAAATGTAGTTTTCATTTTTAACTCGCTTCACTAACTCTAGAGATAAAGCGATCAACGAAAACAGACACGACAGATCGTGACACTAAACAAAAGCACAGAGC
Source organism: Graphium colonna (assembly GCA_025505425.1). Taxonomy (NCBI): domain Eukaryota; kingdom Metazoa; phylum Arthropoda; class Insecta; order Lepidoptera; family Papilionidae; genus Graphium; species Graphium colonna. The sequence continues at coordinate 14,253 of JAOCPS010113811.1, read as the reverse complement.
AACGCCGAGCAGAGGCGACGGCTGCGAATCGAATTTCAAATTAAAATTTCAGCTCATGAAATATTAACGCGCCATTCAAATGGAATGCGCCGGCGCAAAGGTCGCAGGCGCCCGCGGTTTGTTATGCTAAGCTGAGCCGGGAGACGTTTCACCCACTTGTGGCGTAAGTAAAAAGAGAAAGCGTTTAAATATTATTTTTGCCGGTAATACGAGTTGAATGGTGACCAGCAGTGGTGACGCCCGCGCAAAAAAATATTATATATACTTGTATTTGACGAATGACAATATGGCAAAATCAAAAATACCTGATAGTGCCATTGTAATAATTCACTATTTAAACGTGCTAATGCAATTTTTTATATTCTGTATTTAAATCCGTGAATGTCTTTAAGGTTTACTTTAAGAATATTTACTAATAGTATCGATGTTATTACATTATATGAGCTCATCTTAACCGTCTGATCGGTTGTCGAAGTTGCTAAGAAGTTGGCTGGGGCGTCGCAAGTCAAGGCTTTGATTCCCACACGGAGCAAGTATTTACACGACTTACAATTAATTTTGTACCTTATTTTAATTTTCTCTAATTTTCAAACATCTATTATATATATTCGTTCGATCTAAATTTTCTATTTATTAGAAGGTGTTAATCATTTCCTAAAGCATAAAATATAATAAGAAATTGGAGCAATTTATTTAAAATAAAAAAAATCAAAAATTTATTCAATTTACTCACCCGTAAATCAATGTTTTTATGTAACCCTTTAGGTTAATACAAATAAACAGCACAATAAAAGTCGCCAACCGCTTGTTACTTGAAGCCTCTGTTCGTGCAGGAACGATCTGAATGTACGGTAGCGAGTTTACGCGCAGGTGTATTGGATCTGGGACCGCATTACCTATGTAAGCTTGCGGATATTCTTCGACGTTCCATTTTTAAATTTTCGCTCCAAAATTTAAAAAGGCATGCCTATACCTTGAAACTATATCACACTGCAATGATACCTGGTTTAAGCAATTTTAATACCTCGTTCTGGTGTTAGATTGAAATTTACATACGAATTTTGTCTGGTTACCTATATAATATTCTAGGTTTATTGGATTGCGTGGATGAAACTAAGAGATCCAACAGTGTCAAAATAAACAGGCTATTGGCACATATCAGATATGTTAAAAATATATTTTAATTATGTTGACTTCCGATAGAGGTTCCATTAAAATAAATGTAGATTCTTTACAAAAGCTTTGAAATCCGAAGCAATTTCTGGTAAGTAACACAAATGCTTTAAATGGCGGACGGTCAAGGGACCGAAGTTAAAATGGGGTCCATGCCATATGTATGTGTTAGTGCGACAGCGACATTCTGTTCTGTATTTTTCCGATACGTTTCAATGAAAGGGTAATAAATAGATAATAATATATTGGCAATATCTCTTTACGTCCACGTGATAAGTTTATCCCTGAATGTCGACATACGAGTCTACTAAGACATAATTTCGAGAAAACAATCAAGGGACCGTCTTTTTTATGGTTTTCTTCATCATGATATACTTCCATACACTTCTTCCCTATATTCCCACGACCTATTGTCCCAATCCAAAGATGTCAATGCATCTACATCTCTTTAAATGGTATGGATGTCCCTGGAATGCTTGTTAGACTAACTTTCTCTGTAAATTAATCTATCTATCAATTCATTGTGTTAATATAAGATTGTCGAAGATTGTTTCGATTAAATTTGCAAGCTCCGATTCATTGTCCCATACAAAACGCTACACTAATTACATAATTTCTGGACCTCACTTATTATATAATACATGTCATATTAAGCTCACACACCTACACACACACGCAGGCACCACGCACGCACATACAAACACTAATTTGTTTTGTGAAGTATAAATTTTGCATACATATCCTCACGTCCTTCGCGCAGTAGGGCGTATGCGCACGCGCATTGGTCTCGCGCGCGGGCGGCGCTAATGGCTCCCATTCAGCATACAGAACACGTCCAGGCATTCGAGACCGGAATGGAAATGATAGAGCTTTTTGCCCCTATCGGGTATTGAGACGAGCACGTGGCATTCGAGACGCGAAGGTTAATCAAACGAGAACTTTAGTTTTTTTTTATGTCTTAGTAAAGATGCTGTGTACTTGTTTTGCAATGACGAACTTGAGTAGACTTGACGGCTTCATTATACCATACTTTATTATAAACTGACAGTGTTATTATAGTACAGTCAATGAAGGCAAAAATCAGCTACAACCTCCGATTTCGATGAATCTCCATTTGTTTTGGTAAGGACACACTTTTTGTAAAACTCATTGTTTTTGAGTTATTTATGAAAGACGCTTTAAAACATTTACTTTTATTACGAAAAATCACAATCTTTTATCATTAATAACTTAGTAAGTATTGATTTATTCCAAAAACTTTACATGACAAATTTTACTTAGAATTTGTCTCTCTATCTATTCTTAAAATAATTTTCATCCCCGAGAAGGAGTTGTATCAATCCTCAGGGCAAAAGCGCAAGTTGGCACTAAGTCACTTTTGTTTCTTAAGGTATCCCCCATCTTTTTCGTTGAATCTCTGAGATTAAAACCTTCATAGACTGTACTATTAAGAAGATTATATTGGCGTATATGAGAACGTGTTTGTATTAAATGTGTATGTTATTACAAAGGTAGGTTATATATATGCATATTTATCCTGTAAAAGCTGTCATAACAATTAAATTTGCAACATGTTCCTACGTTTCCAAGGTTATCTAATCTATTCGTATATTTCCTTGTATTGCTGCGGGCATTTAGAGGTAAGCGTTTATGAAAATATATTCAACTATTAATAATAAAAGGACATTGAAGGACCGCGATGTACTACCGACAATGTAATATGTCAAAATTGACATTCGTAAGAGCTTAAAAAAAGCTCCAACCAAAATAAAAACGACACGAAAAAGATATCTTGAGTGAGTTTGTGATATAAACGGCTTTGTATATGATTTCTATTTTCTTTTTCCAGCTATTAACTAGGTCTTCCTCTGAGCCTTTTCCCAAGTTACTTGGGGTCGGCTTCTAATCCAACCAAATATTACCTGAAAATTAGTTTTTACGCAGAGCGACTGGCATCCGACCTCCACAACCCAAAGGGATAGGCTTAATTCGAAGGATGGATTAGTTATCAGGATATTTGAAGGCACTGACATCCTATAACGACTGCCAAAGATATTCTTCGTAACCGGGACCGACGTTTTACATGCCCATCCGACGCATGGATCATCTTTCTTTTCAGGCAATCGTGTGATCAGCCCGCATTGCTCTAAACCAACCAAGAATTAGGTTTAAACCAGTTATTAACTAGGTACTTTATTATAACTATTTTATAACTTGTAATGGTAAATTGGTCATTTTTGAAACATTGAAAAGAAATTGGGCGATATTTGCTTATCGTATATTTCGGACGCATTTTGCGATCCTTTCGCAGAGTGCGTCCAAAATAAACATCAGCAAGCAGGGCAGAAATCCCGATAGAAAAAACACATAGTATAAGCAGACGCGAAATGTTTTTTCAGACCACTTAGCGAATCGCGTTCATATTTATTCGGCTGTTTAAGTTAATATTTTGATGTGAGCTTTCTTTCGACGTGTAGACAGAGTTTTGGTAGGAGTAAAAAATTGAATTTGCTGCTTCACCGTGCTGATGGCGTGCGTCGGACTGGTAGTTGCACATGTATGCATGCACAATATAAAAAACAATAACGTGATATGTTTTTCCCAACTGTATTTTCTGCTAAAGCAATAAATAGTATTGCGTGAAAAAAAAAATGTGAAAATATAAATTATTATTTTAATTAAGTTATGGTTATGACGTATGCTTTCATATAATAAAAATGTTTATAATTATTTCTCGGAGCGTTACAGCTATAGTAGCGACTTTTGGGGTTGGCATTCCTACACTTCTCTTTTTTACTCCTTCCTTCTCCCTCTAAATCCTAATTATTTTACTTTATGAAAATGATGACAAACGAGAAACACAAAATCTGAAGAGTCGTCATTGGATAGGATAAATCGGAATTAAGGATTTGGAAGAAAAAGGAGTGGGAAAAGAGAAGGGTAGACTTGTCATCTAGAATCCACAAAAGTCATGCATATTTTATTTTATGCCGACTTCATAAAGGGTGGTAGTGCTTCCCCGTGCGAGCATGGCCGTAAAAGTGCAGCAAAAGCTGTAATAGGATATTATGATCTACCACCTACAAATCCTAACCCCATCCCATATGTAACATAAATAAAGCCATTCTATCCAATTTCCCAGGTTAAGAGCGCGCTAACAATTATCCAGAATTTGTGAGTGTCTGCGGGCGGCGGGATCGCTTACCATCAGGTGAATCATCTGCTCGTTTGTCTTACTTTCCATAAAAAATAATCCACAACAAATCACTGTTAGCTAATAGTTAAAAAATTTCACTTTAGCTCTAGTACTGGTAGCACTGGTCTGAAAAACATAGACAGTCAATGTTTTTTTTGCAAACTGTATCGTTTCACCGCAATAGTATTCATTGTATATCAATGGAACCGAATAAACGCGGCATCGCATTATGCGAAGTGTTCTCGGAAGGGATATCGCAATGAATGGTCCTTCGGCGTTTTTAAGTCGTGACGATACTTTTTCAGCTCTCTCCTTCGTGCTCCGTAAATGTTTCGGATAGGAACGGTGAAATACCCTATGAATATTTAATACGCTCTTGTTGGTGCCGTTTTGTGATTTTTATCAGTGTTTCGTATCGTATCGTAAGCTTTTGTATCTATGTATGTTTCGTTATTAGCATAATTAAAGATGGCAGTGCATAACATTTTTCACAGCTTTTACTGTAATTCTACAGCCCCGCTCGCCCAGAGAAGTACCACCGCCCTTTATCAAGTCGGCATAAAATAAAGTATGCATGACCTTTGAGGATGCCGGATCCTTTTCTTTTCCCATTCTTCTCTCCAAATCTTTCATCCTCATCTATCTTATACAATAAATTGACAACGAGCTCACGATTCTCCGGATGCTAGGTGTGTCTATGGCGACGAGATCGCTTACCATCAGGTGAACCGTCTGTTCCTTTGTCTTTCTTTGCATAAAAAAAATCACATGGTTATTCGATTCTCGATTAACAAATCTAAGTAATCCGATTCTTTTATTATTCGATTCTCGAATAAAATCTCCTTTGGTCTTGGAGTAGCAACTCCAGCCCTTGGAAAGTCTAAGTTTTCACGGAAACATTTCCCTAAATCAACATACCTCAAAAGCTACAGACACGCCAAATAATCAGAAATATATATGTGATACATAAATACACAAATACAAGCTCACTTCGCTCTCTTACTGGGAGTAAACAGAGTAAAAATTAGTTGAATTGAGCACTCTGCTGACAATAAAACCATAATCTCTTGAAAATTTAAACCCGAAGCGAACTTTCGAACAAAGATTAAGAAATCACTCGAAACATAGACAAAACAAACATTTTAAAGCCTAAATTAACTTCGCCTTAACAAGTTCGGTTTAAAACTACCGAAACGTCTAGAAAGTTCTAAGAGACAGGCCTCGAGAAGCATATAATGTGTAGCGATGTCGCACTCACCTCACGTAGTCATGAGCTTTGTGTATCATATATAATACACTGCGTCGCGCGGGATCTGAAACAATACGAAATATGTGAATACGGTTCGCGTAACAATTTGTGCGGTTTCGGGCGAACAAACATTTGTGTTGTTCATTCAAAATTGTATATAGTTATCGACCACATACACCTTTACGTGCTTAACGTCGTACATATCGATACTTTAATTCACAAACCAGGCAACTCCACTTTTGTCAAATCGTGGAGTTCGAAAAGACATGATTTGTAACAATTTAAAATCGAATATTATCACAATTCTTTGAATAAATAGTTATTAGAATACCTATTTGGTTTTTCTATGCGATGAATTTGATTCTTTTTTGTGTTTATGTTGAAAAATATTACAATATTTTATGGTTCCCACGATAAAACTACTCAAATGGAGTTAACTGGTGTCCGAATTAAGGTATCGATATAGTATATTGCACGAAGCATGACATATTACATGATATATACATGCTGCACTTCTCGGTCTGCTTGATCATGAGTTTACCACCTCATAACGTACTGATTATATTAAGTCAGTATGGCTTGGCTTGGATTGAGAGGTTGACGGATAGTTATCTCTACATCTCTCTCCTTCCCTTATTCAATACAGAATTTGGTTCTATCTCCCTCTACTAAATCTTTTTCAAAAATTTTGGACATGTGATAAACATGGCATGGAAATGTTTTTTCGCTAGCAAACATTTAGCTCTAAAATTAAGCTTTTGCGTTTTACTGCCTTCATAAATTTGTTCTCTTCATTCCTACACTCTTGCTAGAGTTTTAGTGGTCCTATTTATAATTATGGCTTTTGCTAATCGGTTGATCAAAACTAAGCCAAAATTATGGACAATTTGCCAAGTCCTGAGCTATGATGCAAAACTCGTATTACAATAGAAGAGTAAGTTACCTTATTGGCATATGCGAGCAGTTGCCACGACAAACAGTCAAGCTCTGAGTTATGAATTGAATCTGTATCAAAATAGAAAACTATGTTTACTACTGTTAAATGTGTGCATCTGCGTCATTGGGTTGACTGCCGTTGAATGTTTTTAACCTTTCTCTACTAGGTAGCCGTTCGAAGTATTCATTCGCGACGAGGATGGCACGCACACATACAACAGTTATAAAACTTCAAATGGACCTCGCTTCATCCGTTCATTCCTGAGCGGAGCGTCAAGAGGGATTCAACTAGATAGTGATGGGCAGCGGGAGTCGCTCTTTGTGCTGCTCACTTCATTCATCTTCGGCCCTAATGAGATAGAGCAACCCTTCCGCCGGGCGAGCCGTTTGTGAATTATGAACTCACTGTGAAAATTATTCCCGCTGCAGTTAATTACATCTGTTACTCTACTCACACTGACATGGACTTTATTACATTGTTATAAAGGGGATTTTGGCGTGATTTTACGCCAGATGGCGCAGTAACTACGGTGATTTCGTGCACGCATAAATAATGCAGTAAAGCCATTCTATTTAATTATTAAATGATTTGGGACCACTGTATCATCGCGGATGCGCTGTCTCGCGGTTAATTTACTCTTTCGAACGCACGGTTTGCGGTTTGATATATTCGTCCTGTAGACCGTGTATTTAACAACAACAATAATAGATTTGCGAAAAATTAAAAAAGTATTTTTATTATTTAAAAATAAACAGCGGAAATAGTCTTAAATAAATAAGGGACATAAAGATAATTTAAGCCACAATTAATACAGTTTTCTAAAAAATTATTGATGGCAAATTTATATAAAATTATTATGTGTCTATCAAATTAATGTCCAAAATGTATTTGAATCAAGATTTTATCATATCCATAGCCTCGGATATTTGGCCGCATTGAGTTTTAAATTTTGCTTGATAAGGTTGTATCCTTTTTTCAAAAGGTATTCGCGAATATCAAAAATAGGTTACAATTATTAAGCCTTTGGCTCCAATTCATGAATATCTGGACTGGCTTCCCGTACATGCGTATTAAGCGAACAATATTAAGGTCCAAACCGACATCACGCCGTCCAAACAAAGCTTGTCATAAAGGAACGTAGAAAGGGCCGCACCTTAGACCCGCAAATGCAATTCAGGTCACTTTGCCCGGCCCTTGACATTCCTGCCAATCTTGAGACTCGTTTCGCACGCAACGCTCGACCCTTTGACCCGGTATTTAGCCAACTTCGTCCGGTCGAGTCGAATTCATCCGGGTAATAATGCCCCTTGAAACGGTCAAACTTATGAAGTCCCTCCTTGAAGGTAGAAAGGCTACATTGTTGTATGACACATGATGTTACGGTAACTTGATACTGTAATCTGAATCTAATATAAGTTATTTAAACAAGAAAAATAAAACTTAAATATTTACTTTACTTCTTTATATTTAAATTTTGGTTGATTGGTAGTTCTGGTAATCCCAGAGGAATGTCTTGCCATATTTTATACCTTTGGTTTAAATATAGCAAAAATAAAACGTTCCACACGAGTACGAAGCTAGCAGAAATAATCCTTTTTCACTATCCAATATAATAATCCGTTTTTTAGACTGTTGATCTTAAGAAGATTCCTATTTCCGTCTTCCTCGGTGTATACATTATCGTCTTGCTTGAAGCCGTGCACTCAAGGTATGAAAGGCTGGCTGAAGGCAGATAAGGTTCCCTGCAAGCCTGAATTGTGCCCTGCCTCGTATAACGGCTGATGCGGAGATAAACTGTGCATGGAAACAGAGCCTATGCAGACGCTTTGAAGCTACTCTATGCTAACAAAACACTGGTATCTCTCCATAGCATATGAAGATGAGAGACTCAAAGTGAAAGAAAACAATAGATTGCATACAAAAACGAGATATTGTCATACAAGATGATTGGTGTCACCTACGATATTAGAACAAAAAGCACTCGTACTCAATTGTCATTATATTTATGTAATAAAATTAGGGGCATAGTTTTTAAGCAAATTTTCCAAAAAATAATGGCATGTGCGAACTTAGCTTAGCACGCCGCAGGTCATCGACCTCCCGGCTACACCGTGTCCGCTAGGTGTACATGAATTACGTAATGTTTTTTTTACTTTAGATTGTGTTTACTCAGTGGTAAATCAATATTTATTGTTAATAATATTTTTATTCTTTATATATGATCCACTCATACAACGCCATAATGTATTGAAGGTATTTAGTATGTTTCCATTACGTCATTATTAAACAGGTAATCACGAATTTTTTCACAAATGGATAGAGAAAAAAACATGGTTTCATTTCAGCTATAAAAAAACTGGTCTGGTCATCCCTTGAGAGGGTTTGTAAAATGTAGTCTAGACGTCTATGCCGAGAAATACGGTTTTATTATTCGTGTGTACGAATAATAAAAATATTGCAACGTGGCGCTTTTGGCATGGATTTTATGTATGCGATGATCAAATCGCAGAATATTGATAAACATAGATAGATATGAAAGCTAGGGTCATTTCCTAGATTTTTATAAGGTACAAGATTATTCTCAAAAACAAATTACAAAAACTGACTTCAAACTTTCTTTTTATTTTAAAGACGAACTACTAAATCGATTTTTCTGAATATTTTATGGGACCATTATAAAAGGTAAAATATTCTTTCAAATAAAAAAGAATTCATAAAATAAATGACGGAGTTCTACAAATATACCTATAATTTTTGGATGTCGGATAAAAATACAGTGGTTTTAAATTGCTAAGACACAGAATAGAATATTAATTATTTCCACTTAGTTCTCAAGAGCGTTCGACTTGGCGTTTGCATTGTCCGTATTTTTCACAGGAAGGCGATGACAGCGCTCTTGCCACTGTTTACCCCAGTTCGGAAGAAACGTCTGGATGTATCTAGAACGTTCTAGCCTTGGAGCTTTCATTACGGCATTCTAGGGCGAAGAGTCCGTCACGACGGGGTATTAATTGTGCAGGAAAGTGGAGCGTGTTCTAACGGATTTAGGTTGACGGAACGCTTGCCTCGAGATTTGCGGTCTTGTATTGTTTATGGCGCTACTACAAGATAAAGCTTGGTTTAAAACGAAATGAAATGAAATGTCTTTATTCAATAATGCAGTGTATACACTAGCTTATTGATTGTCAAAAATAATGGACTAAGTTTTTGAAGTAGCTAAGCGGGGTTTACTCATTATGCTACGTTTTATGAAGTAGGAAATAGGTGTAGAAAAAATAGTAAGTAACGTATATATTAGCCTTCTTTATGGGAATAATTTTTGTAAAAAATTAAGTGTTGCAGTGTACGATGCTGCAGCCAAATCTTAGCCACGGCGCCTAACGGTTTACTTGTAACTTCTTTTCATGGGAAAGAAGACAAACGAGCAGACGGTTCACCTGATGTTAAGTGATCCCATCGCTCATAGACACACGAATGCGTTTTCAACATGAGAAATTGGATAGAATAGGTTTATTGGATAGAATGGGGTCGAGATTAAGTATTTGGAGGGGAAAGAAGTAGGAAAAGAAAAGGTATGGCCATCCGGCTATCCCAAAAGTTATGCATACTTTATTTTATGCCGACTATGTAGCAAGCGTTGGCCCAGGGCGAGCACTGCCGTACAAGTGCAGCAAAACCTGTGAAATTTTGTTATACTCTACCACCTCAGCAAACTTATGTAAGTTTTCATAACACTGATTTTAGTTAAATATTTTTTAGTATCACGCTATTATTTATTGCATGAATGTAAATGTATAAAATAGTCGTATATATGTCAATGAAAATATTGCAACTGCATGCACATTGTCGCACGATCGAGTTTTAAATTGTCCATAAACGTCAATACGTTCGGCACACAAGATGGAGGCGGGCGTTCGAAATTCGAAAAATGAATATTCGAATCGCGAATTCCAGAAACGAAATTTAACAATGCGAGCGATACAGCTCCGCCCGCGGCAGACGCGAGCCGACCGCCCGTCCATTGTGACTATTTTGTGGCAGCTTCAATAGGAGAATACAAGACGAAATTCTTATTTTACATTTTAAATTAAACGGCTTTATGGAATTTATCGCGGTTTATTTTTTTTAAATTTTATCTTCCGACGTTTCGAACCCTTTACAGCGCTTAATCTCCTGTTGACCGTATATAGGATTGAAAAGTCCTACATAATTTTTATTCCAATTTTTTCTTAAAATAAAAAATAGACCGCTATAAAATCCGTAAAGTTGTATAATTTAAAATGATCTATATTCGCGTAAATGTCGGGAACAATATTCTTATTTTACGTTTGCTTATATTGCCGGATAGATTTGGCAATTGTCATAGAAGAACTTTAAATGAGTTTAATTCAAAATAAAATCTTTACTAGTATTAAAAAGCTGAATAGTTTGTTTTGTTGTTTGTTTGATTGAACGCGCTAATTTCGGGAACTTCTGGCCCGAAATCTCTTAAAGTGTTGTATAGCCAGTTTATCGATGATCTTTATGCTGCATATCATCACGCTATGACTAATACGGGCGGAGCATCAAAGAAATATGCTGCGAAAACGGGGAAAATTTGCGTGGGTAACCGCAAGGACTATCTATTACCATGTAGGAAGTAAGAGATGCAAACCATCCGTAGCCTGTCACGATCTTTTTGTGCTAGCTCCGCGCATTCTCTTCCTACCGAAACAAAGAATATAAGACTGAATTTTTATTCTTGTATTTAAAATTATTTTTCGAATATTGTCGTGTGTTGTTAAGGCGATTATTAGCTATAATTTACATAGACAAATATCTAAATTAATTACTTGCTTACCGTCCGCAATGTGTCGATAGAGATCGCTACTTCACTACTGAAAAAAAAAATAAATATAAATTTGCCTTGTGTTGTATCGTTGTTATGAATCAGTAAAGTTCACCTTGACAAATAGAAATGTGTTTTATATTTTTTAAAGGTTTTTTAAAAGACGACTATTTCAAAATTGTTTAATAAGTAAGTGAGGATAGATTCACAATTCATTTTAATTGTATAAATAAATAATTTAACTCACTAACCCTTAAGAGCGAAAACGCTAAATGTAAACAGGTGGTACAGCATAACATCTTTCCACAGCTTCTGCTACACTTCTACGGCCGTGCTAGCCTGGGGAAGTGCCACCGTCCTTTATTTGATTTTATAATCATAAAATAAGGTATGCATGACTTTTGGGGATGTCAGATGGCCATGTCTACCCTTTTCTTTTCCCCTCCAAATCCATAATCCCGACCTCATCCAATAAACCTATTCAATCTAATTTCTCAGGTTGACAACGCTCTCGCGACTCTTTGGATGTTGTGTGTTTACGAGTGACGGGATCGCGTACCATCAGGTGAACTTTCTGCTCGTTTGTCTTCCTTTCCATAAAAATGTATATTTTTTTAAATGGTTAAGATCGCCCGATATGAAACAATTTACTTTAACTGTTTTCTCAAAACTAACCACTTAATTTGTAGACCGTTTTCGTTGTTAACTATTTAATAAATAAGCAGCATTAGATTTTATCATGCACGTACGAAAATGATCCCGACGGATCGTTTACGCGTGTAACATGAGAAAGCAGAGTCAACAAATCATCCGGTCTTTTATCTCTATCTCGCCCCGTTGAGAACTTGTTGTGCGTCGGTGGAAATGATAGGATTCATGACGTTTAATAGGATAAGATGCAAATGGGCCGATGTCTATTGAAATATTAAAAATTAAAAATGTGCACTCGTTACCGATTTACCTAGTTATAAATATTTTTTTATAGGTGTGCAAGCGAGCAAACTGCTCATCTGTGATTTTTTTATGGAAAGGAAGACAAACGAACAGACGGTTCACTTGATGGTAAGCAGTCCGTCGCCCATAGACACACGCCACACCGGGAGTCACGAGTGCGTTATGAACTTGGGTAATTGGATAAAATATATTTATTGGATGGGATGAGGTCAGGATTAAAGATTTGGATAGGTCAGGAGTGGGAAAAGAAAAGGGTAGAAATGGCCATCCGGCATCCCCAAAATCATGCATATTTTATTTTATACCGAGAATATATGTGGTACTTCCCCGGACGAGTACGTCCGTAATAGTGTAGCAAAAGCTGTAAAAAGGTATTATGCTCTACAGAAATTGTGTAAAGGAAAGCCGCTTGAAGCTCTTCACTTGTACCACACGCATTCCGGTATCCGTAGCGCGCGGGCGCAGCGTGATTCATGTGGTGCTCCGTGAATTACGGCGGGTGGGTCGCAGTCCGCTTTTTGTGCCAGCAAGTGTTTAAATTAAACACCATTCATGCGCACAGACACGCTGTACGTACGTTTCGATCGAGATTACGACCGGTTCTTAATTGAACGGTCTTTCGGGTTCAACTAGTGTTGGGTTTACGAATTCTTAAAGTCGACGGTTAATTGAATTTATTCGATTTATATTCGAGAAAGTTGCGTTGATTAAATTTGGTATACGCTCTCAATTAGGGACCACGATAGTAATTAGAATTTAGAGACATGCATACAGCATATTATTAATATTTTTTTATATTAGCGTATGGGTTAGTACTCAATCCATTTTAAATTTGAGGTGGTAAAGCAAAACATCTTTGCACAGCTTTTTGTTACTACGACCGCGCTCGTCCGGGGAAGTTCCTTTAGAAAATAAAGTATGCATGACTTTTTGGGTTGCCGGATGACCATATCTACGCTCTTCTTTTCCCACTCATTTCCTCTTTAAATCCTTTGATGCCATCCTATAAAATAAACCTATTCTATCTGATTTCCCATGTTGACAACGCACTCGCGACACTTCAGATGTTGCGTGTGTCTATGGGAGACGGGATCGCTTACCATCAGGTTTACCGCCTCCTTGTATGTCTCCCTTTCCAGAAAAATAAAAAATATTTTTACTTAGAAAACAATGAAGAAATTAAATTCATACGTAATTATATATAAAAGGTAAAAACTTCATTATTTATAAATCCGACTACTTGGTTAAAACGGAAAATAAATTGGAACCTCATAAAAGTAGTCTACAATAAAAATTCAAATAATAACGAAATAAATCCAACCGTGAAAGACATTTGAAACGAAGCGTCGTATTTCATACTAAGGTCAACAAATTACAAAACATTTTTCTCGAAAATTCCGACAAACGAAGAATCCGTTACTTGTAGCTTAGCAATTAGCGATTGGTGAATGATATAAGGAAATATAGATCAAGATTCGATTCTGATTCACCGGGCGTTAACAAATTAGATAGCTGACCGATATACCGAATCAATCATACCTTTCCGGGGATATCGATGACGTCACACAGGGAAGTGACGTGCGAACATTCCAGAGGTAATGACCACGACCTGGGGCTAATTCGGCGTGTTCCGGGGTAATTGGGGACCTCGGCGCATGTAATCCCTGGGAGCGCAGCTTGCTTTATTAGAAGTAACTGATTCAGACATACGTATAGGTCCCATTTGCTCATAATGTTCTTTGTAGGGTGAGTTGATTATTTTTTTTCCTTTACAAAGAAAATACACATTGATACACGAGTTTAGGTGTACCTATCCTGTATCCTAATTGTGTAGATAACTTTTTTTATGGAAAGGAAGACAAACGAGCAGACGGTTCACCTGATGGTAAGCGATCCCGTCGCCCATAGACATTCGC
>JAOCPS010113702.1:0-15339 GCA_025505425.1 Graphium colonna | reverse complement strand
AAGGGCGGTGGTACTTCCCCGACGAGTGTGGCCTTAAAAGTGCAGCAAAAGCTGTCAAAGGATGTTATGCTCTACCACCTATAAAACCACACATAAAATTCTCTTCAAATTTTATTAAAATATTCGCAGTTATACCATTTCTTATTTTTTCACGTTTTAGAATTGTTAAATTTAAAGGAAAATATTAAATACACCACAGCTATTACATTATATATAAGGTCCACATGAAACATCAATCAAATATAAACAAGCGTGATAAAAAGTATTTGCTAACTGTTGAAAATAAAAATATATGAACTCCTAAAATCTTCGGATTCTGCGATATTTCTGGAACTCCACCGGGCCCACTCGACTTATGAATGTCTAAGTAAAATGGTGCTATCCGCACTGCACACAAGTGAAAACGGACCTCCCGCATTGAATGCTGACACCACTGCAGCGTATTCCTCCCGTCATCCAAAGATGAGTTTCACGCAAATAGAGGCACAGAAGATCGGTTTTCTCTTTTGCGGTATGGGCCAGCGAGTCATACCTGAAGGTAGGCGAATCAATTTCTCTCAAATTCTGTCAATTTGCTCCGACTTTGCTGCTGCAAGAACTCTTTTGAAGGACCTGGAGGCAGAATTATACTTCTTGTTCAGAGCACTGGTATTTACATCACAAGACGCCACCGCCGTGGCCCAGGCTCGATAGCACTCCTGCTTAGTGCAAGAGGTTACCTGGTAGGAGCAACTGAACCAGGGTTTTGACTTACCGCCAATAGAAAGACAGAGGCAAAAATATATATTTCCATATCCTGAAGTACCACATCGGTGATAGAATCGGCGATGGTGCTTGGATCATCCAGTGAGAAGCAAATCTGCCTCCAGGGATAGAATGGAAAAAAAGACGGCATCCCATACAAATCTACTGACTTATAGTGTATACACGGCGCTGACCTGCATACAGCAATGGGCGCGTGATAGGCACCTCACTCCGGATCAACCAATGGTCGGAGGTTCCTAGAGAAGCGTCGACGGAGATCTTATAGTTATCCGGGTGAGTGGTCAGCACAAGGTCCAACAGTGAAGATGTATGATCCAACACGTCTGCTATCCGCGTAGGCGAACTAACCATCTGAGTCAGATCATATGCTACTGCAAAGTTGTGAACAGATCTCCCCGCATGATCGGTGGAACGTGAATCGAGCCATTTGGCATGGTGGGCGTTAAAATCATCAAGAAACACGATCTCCGCGGAGGGGATCTGCTGTAGCAACGAATCTGTAGCCATTTGGACGTGGTCAAAAAGCCGGTCTGTTTCGGCGTCACCGCTATGGGACGTGTCCTGTACAGGCACGCGTAGACGCAAGGGTGGTCGTCGCAATCAATGCGTACCATACCGTGCACAGGTCCCTACCTTCAAGCCCACCGAGACGTCGAGAACAGATATCCTCCCTGACGTACACACATACTCCAGCCCGGGGTACAAATGAGTGTTCAAGCTTGTACCCCGGGTAACCGAGATAGGATGTGTCGGCTGGAAGGGATATCTGTGTCTCGGTAAGGAAGAGCAAGGCCGGCTTTGCCGTCTCGAGATGGTAGTGGACAGCATTTAAGTAGGAGTGTAACCTCCTAATGTTGCATAGATCCACAGCATAACAGGAAGGAGGTGCCGTAAAGGTTTTGCTCCGTTTTCCTCGGTTTGTGGGACTGAGCGGTAAGGTACGAACCAGAATACGAAGGACTGACTGAGCGCCCACGCTCGGGTGGTGTCCCGCTATCCGACCGTGGACACCCAACGGGGAATTCTCCAGAACTTCTGGTACCCCCCTGGGGTAACAGATCTTTCTTTACCGCCATCATTTGGAGGAGGGGAGGGGGGAATGGGCAACAGGCCACCTGCATTCACCGGCCTAATTCAGGAGCTCCCAAGGAAAGAGTTTCTACTTCACGCCTGTGTTATGTGATTTTGTAAGATAACAGGTAGCAAAGGTGTATAAAATAGCTTCCAAATTCATTAAAGTTGAAAATAAAATATGTAAAAGCCTTGGTTTTATATATAAGCATCGTTACACACAAAACACTTATAATCCTTTTTAAAACTTATTTAACTTTTTTTGAATACTTTTCAGTTTTGCACAAATATATACATAGTCTTGGTAGCAGAGTAGAAATCTGTAATTAGCACTTTTTAATCAATTTTAATTAAAGGTAACTTAAATGTTACGAATAGTTTTATGTTCTAGATATTTATTAATAAATAAATACATAAAAAAGGAAATATAAATTAATTAATACAAGCCAATTTCTTTACTCTACAATACAAAAAACATTCCCTTCAGAGAAATTTCCCAAAAACATTTAACACCTTGATCGACTACTGATATGCAACGTTCCAAGCCAACAGACTAAGCTTAATACAAAAATTTTGTTATTCCAAAAGGAAAACATACAATTTAAAGATATTTATTTATCTTAAAATACACTACAACAGAAATTACTACTACAAACTTGTTTTTTGAACATATATGTATATAACACTAACTTTAGACTTTACGGTGAAATCCATTTTAATTAAAGCTATTTATTTTAATCGCGGATTAACATTCAACGTATAACGCTTATGAATCTCCCGACAAAAATATGAATATAACTTTTGCGTCTGAGTAATAATTTTTAATCCTTCCAATTCAAAAATTTAATTTATTATTGTTTATTAAGTATGAAAAAGAAAATATTTACAGCTTGATTTATAATATTTAAAGATATGTTTTTTCCACCATTCGACTTAGCCATGGCCTGTATAAATCCACAATATCCAAAACGTTGCTTTGCGACCTTTTTAAACCATCTCCAATACTTAATGCACAAAAAAATTTAAAAGTGCAAATACTTTTTTTAACTGTGGAAGGAGTCTTTTAGGAGGAAGAATATAATTTTCCCAGTCCCAGTAATAGTCCCGGATTTACACTAGGGGCACTCGAGGCTAGTGCCCAGGGTGGTCAATTTTCAAGGGACGGTAAAATTAAAGTGTATGGAAATATAATAACGTAAATAATTAAAGTAATAGAGACATTTAAATGTCATGCTTGCATAATTTTAAAGTGAGTACGTTTAAAAATTAATTTTGAAAAACAATTAATTATTGGCAATAAAACGCTAAATAACATACATACATATATGCAGTGACATTTATATTCCTCTTCGTTTTAAGTCGGTTAAAAAAACATTATTTTTATGTTTTTGGGTGGCAATTTTTAGTGCCCCAGTTGATAAATCTATTCAATGATGAATAGCTCATTTATCCAGGAAGGCTTTAGGTTATATAACATGTAGTGTGTAAGATGTATTAAGCGTTATAATATATTAGCTTGTTGCAGCGGCTGCACCTGCGTACATTTCCCCCGTTTTAATAACATTTTTATTGATGCTTCGCTACTATTGGCTATAGCTTGATGTTATATAGCCTAAAACCTACCTCAATAAATAGGCAGTCCAACACCAAATTAATTCGGACCAGTAGTTCCTAAGATTAGAGCATAAACCAAACAAGAAAAAAAACAAACAATCTCTTTAGCTTTGTAGTAGTAGTCCACTCTTCTTCTTCTTCCTCGGAGCCTTTTCCCAAGTTACTTGGGGTTGGCTTCTAATCCACCCAAATATTACCTGAATTTCAGATTTCACCTCCGCAACCCAAAGGAATAAACTGATTTCGAAGAATGGATTAGTTGTCAGGATATTTAAAGGCACTGACATCCTATAACGACTGCCAAAGATCTCTTTGGCAACCGGAACCGACTTTTTACATGCCCATCCGATGCATGGATCATCTTTCTTTTCAGGCAATGGGGTGATCAGCCCGCATTGCCCTAACCCAACCAAGAAACAGCAACACAAAGTCGTTATTCCCCCGCGGGGTTCGAATCCACGACCTCCGGTTTGTAAAGGTGGTAGTAGTAGTCCACTAGGAGCTCTTATAGTTTCGTCATGGCTGTCCGTCAGTCTGTCCGACAAGGTTTGTACTCCGACGTTGTTGTACTGAATGTGAAGAAAATTGATGGAGAGATGTGCACTGAGGATCCAAAGTATGTTTTTAAAGTTATGAAAAATATTTTTTTTCATCCTCATACAACGGAAAGTGATTTAAAAAAAATTACTTACATTATTGTGTGAAGGAATTATCGTTGGAAAGGTCTCATGAAATGCAATAAAAACCAACTTGGTACTACGTTCGTTAGTTCCAAGTTAGTTTTTATTAGATTTTATTTTTTTTTCGTGGGAAAATCCGTTGTTGATACCTGAAGAATGTCCAGGTTATGTCGGAGTCACACCGACTAAAACCCCACGGATGACATCATCAGCACTTATGAGGGGCGTGTTGTTTTTCTCAGAGCCGAGAGTGCCATCGTTGAAAGGCCTCTTGTTCTTCCTGCTATTGGATAATTTCCATCGCTTCCTCTAACTGACTTTAACCAATCTGGCGGATGGTACAAATACGAAGCTACGGATAGAATGACTTCTGCATACAAGCGTCGAAGTTCCTTCTTTGGTCCTCCAAGATTCGGTAGCAGTCTATGCATTGCACCTGCTACCTTCTCAATCCGGGGGACTAGTCACTTAAAATGCTCCTCGAAAACCCAGCGACTGGTCACCCTTACTTTTGACCCGCCTACATGGATGCATGAGTCGTGTGGTACACCACTGTTTCTTGGCATTTTATAGAACCATATCGCCTCGGTCTTATGAGGCGCTATTTTCAACCCCATTTCGTGGATTTTGGTAGCTACGATTTCTGCCCCAAGCTCTCCAAGCTCCTTGGTCCTCTCAAAATTAACCCTGTGGGCGATCAACAGTGCATTTAACTTCTTTCCGGATCCTTTGGCCGTCTTTATCTGTATATAGAATAAATCTATCTCGCAAGTAGTTATTAGTTATATCTTGAAAATAGGGAGGCACTTGATGGAACACAAGTCCAGCCCTTATGGCGTCCCAGGGAAGGGCGTTCAAAACATTGACAATGTCTAAGCTTATTGCCAAAACTACGCCAGTCCAGTTTACATTTCATGATCTACAGATCAAAACTCCTAGTCCCGAGATATCTTAATACACAATTAGATCAGAGTCGACGGGAAAATGGAATTTATCGGTATTTATTTTTTTCGAGTGGTTGGACTATTGGATTTATACAGAACCTTTTAATCTGCGTGCCAGATACGCTTTTGGCCGATTTTTAATGTAAAGTTTAGCGCAAAGTAAATATTAAATGTAATAAGAATATATATCATAAGTTGAAATGTCTAGGCTATAATTGATAGAATCTGATATATCAATAAAATACGTAGACGAGTCTAATATGGAATCTTCACCCCTTTTACAACTCCTTAAAATTGATTTATCCATATTACGATACGATATATTTTGAGAAATTCACAAAAGCAAATATATAACATGTTTTTAATCTAGTTTTACGGCTTTTCCCAAAACCTTTATAAAGGTAATAAACATTTCTTTTTATTTCTAATATATTCCAATAGACGTCTTCTCAGGACTTATACTTAATACACGTTCAAAGAGGTTATCAATACGAGTTGAAACCATAGTCGTGGTTTCAACAGAGTAAAAAGAGTTGAAATATAATATAAGTTTCATGTTTACGGAAAACAATTTTCATTTTGTTTGTATGGCAAACTAAATACGTTAGTTCAAGTGGTATATTTTAATTTATCATTCAGAAAAAACTTGTTTTCATCCATATTTTATACAAAATAAATAAAGAAATTCATGCAAAATATTGTTGTTAATAAAGCGTCGTTACACCCAAGGTTTTGCTCGCGTTGAATTTTTTGTTTTTTTTATTTTTTGGAATAATAGAATTTATTAGAACCCGTTAACCCTTGGTGTGTATTTTTCTATACATAATGCTTGGATCATTATCTTGCAATAAATTTCTGTCCACAGACAGAATTACGACTACATTTTCAATCAATGTCAACATGATCACATCACCGCTTATGTATAAGGGTGACCTATGAAATATCAAATAAAAATTAAAGTTATTTTGGGGCATTTACTCAAAATAAATTTATAAATTTATATCGACGAGTAATGTTAAATATACTTCCATTTAAATACTTGACCTTTCGTTGACAGGCAAAACGGAAATAAACTTCATCCGATCCCGGAACACATTGCTATTATTATACGAATCAGAGCTACATTTATTCCGAACGGACGCATCTTCCGATTTCTAATATTGTTTTATTAGAGTGGCCAAAAGTTCCAGGCTTAGTTGACCTGTTCTGGATTGTCCAGAGAACAAGCCGTTCTTCACTGTTTCATGGTAAAAGAGATTATAAAAATAATTAAATTATGCGTAAGGAATTGTAACTACAATTAAAATCGATACCCGTACTAGATTTACAGGGGTAGGCAAAAAATTTGTGACATAGTAACCTAGTCAAATAAATACTTGTAAATAAAGTTTTAAATTCTTTTTAGTGTTATAATTATCGATCATTATTATTTTTTATAGTAATCTTTATAAATGTTTAGTTCAAATTTATGTTAACCCCTAAAAGGCCAAAATAATTAAATTTATTTTAAGCCCATTCTCCTTAAACAAGAGATGACAAAATAATTAGGTTGATGAAAAATTATCATAAGGTGTTACCCATCAATAAGATAATTTTGGATTAATAATAAATTTTATTTGTATTATTTTAACATTCACATTACCTGTAATAAAAAGTTAGTTCCTTAAAAACTGTCTTGTATCTTTACATACCGACATGTAACATATTTTACATTTTATTTATAAATAGCTATAAATCCAAAAATAGTGTCGAGTTTCGTTGATATTTTGTATTAAATGATAAAATAAAGGCCATAGATTCAAGTTACCAATTTTAGGATTTTGTTATCATTTATTTTTATAATTTCTTTTTTTCTTCCGACTCCTAACTCTTCGAATGCTGTCATTCGGTATGGTGGGTAAAATTCCTAAACTGCAACGAAGCAACCTAATTTGATCCTTTAATCTTATGATATTAGGTGACACCTAATACTGTGTAACATATTGCCTCGTTTGAGCTAAAAATTGCGACTCGAAGGATGTGGGAATCACTGTCAATTTTTATATTAAATTTACATTTTTATTGTGTTTACGATATTAGCAAAACTTTAAATATTTTAAATAGCTTACATAAAAAACATATTATTATTTAAAATAAAGTAACTTCACGGATTTTATCGCGGTTTATTTCAAAATTTTATCACCCGACGTTTCGAACCCTTTACAGCGTTCATGGTAACGGGTAAGACTGAGGTGTATGATGTCCTGATGTCACTTGTCAATCCTGCATACTTTCAACTTGAATATTATTTTTTGTTTCGATCTACGCAGTAACTAATTATAGTGTCTTTAGGTCTTGCAGTGTAGTGCTTATTTCTTAACTTGATTTCATTTATAATTGGATTCCAAGCAGGTGGTAGCATCCAATCATCTCTATTGAAATTTTGATATTTCTTCACTTCAATAGCCTCGCAAATCATCCTTGGCAGAAATCGGTGTTGTTTTGCAAAGATTTTTGGCCTATCAAATCTGATTTAATGGTTGCCCTTTTACAGTGTGTTCACAAAAGACTTATTTACCTATTATTTTAATATCAACGATGTGTTCCTTCACCCGGATTTATATAGATATCTTTGTTTGACCTACATAGGGGAAACCACATTCACAATCAAGCTTGTACACTTCTGGATTTTGTAGAGGGATGTTGCACTTGACAGGTGGTAAAAAATGACTTAGTTTAGGTAGCGTATTTCATAAAGATAAAAACGAGGAGCTCATGAAGTCAGGACAGTGAGAAGGGTAGTGTAGAAGGCGTTTTTACGTCGAACGAAGATTTTTAGCACTGACTTCACAAAGGTATTGAAAATGAGGGAAATATACATTGGAGTAGAAGGAGAATTTAAAAAGGAATAAAGAGTGGTCAATGCACACAAGAAACGTCTCTGACGAATAGTTGCCTCTGAAGTTGGGCACGGTAATCAGAAATATGATCGTATATACGAAGATTGAAAACGAATCGAATGCAAATATTAAGAAGTTGGTAAAATTTATTAAGTAGTTCTTCATTCATGTTATAGTAGCACACATCATAGTCAATGAGAGGACGAATGAGGGCCTGCACGAGCGTTGCTTTAGTTTACTTAAGTAAAAAAATTAAGATGATAGAGGTATCGCAACACACCTGAGATTTTCTGAGAAACACTTGCCTTCGTTGACTGTTCTAGCTAAATGTAATACCATGAAATAGACTTAATTTTTTATACTTTGCCCGATAGGTACAATAGTGTTATTGAAAATTATCGGTGGAAGTGCAAATAAACTTAGTTTTCTTAAAGTACGCGGACTGCCAATCGCGATGGCTAGCAATTTTGCGCGGTTAACAGTCAACCCAAACCTATCTGACCAACTTTTATGGCAATTTTAAGGTCATTATTTAATTTATTTAAGGCTTACGTATATAATTGTAGGTCATCGGCATAAAGATGATACACACATTGATGATAATGTTTGTTTAGGATTATTAAAACAGAAAATAAGTAATGGAAAAAGTATACCACCTTGAGGAACGCCAGTTACTGTAACAAGGCAGCTCAGTGAGACTTCACCCATATTTATCGACTGCTGGCGTTTTCGAAAGTAAGAGGAGAACCATTCCATCACTTCGTCAGAAACTATTAAAAATGTGAAAGGACTGCTAAAAGGATGTCATGACTAACGGTATTAAAAGTTTGGGGAAGTAAATTGAAACTAAGACCGTCACTTTGGCATTGTCCGTTCCTCCCTTTATATCGCCAGTCATTTTAAGGAAAGCAGCGGTGGTACTATGGCGCAGTCTAAATCCGGATTGGAGAGGGCTGATTAATTTATTAGTGAATATAAATTGAGAGATTTGTTTGTAAACATAAGACTCAAGTACTTTAGAAGGGAAGGGCAAATGTCCAACAAGCAAGAAATTGGAACATATTGGTAGTGGATAGACGAGTGTCTTATGCCAAAGGGATGGGATAGATCCAGTATTAAGAAAATAATTAATTAAAATGGTAATTGCTGGAATGATGAGAACAATCATGCGTTGTCTAATAATATTGCAACCGATTGCATTAACGTATTAGTGCATGGATGCGTCAAACTTTTTAAATAAGAAATAGTATCGTTTATGGTTAGATGATCCCTGCTAAAAGCGGTGATGAAGGATGTGAGGAAGAAATATTATCGTAGCTTTTAGTTTTACGTATCAGGTGATTACACTGATTCCTTGCCAATTTGCAGAGATACCACTGCGCTTTAGTCTGTTTTTTGTTTTCGGAAGGCACGATCCGTGCGTCGCATGGCCTCGGTCAGCCATGATGTAGAAGGATACTTTTTGGATTGGAGCATAGATGTCAAACAACCTATCGACCTCTGTCTTTAGGATGTGAACCTTTACGCCTAAGACAATTGTTCTATGTTCATTCCTAAGAAAGAACGCACGTTCAGAAACTTAGGTTCAGGTTTAGGAGGTTTTAGGGTATAGGAAAGGTAAATTGGGCCATGATGGAAAAAATCTGGAGATGGATGTTATCTATGAGAGGAAACCATCGAAGGGTTAGATGTCAGGACTATGTGAAGCATATGTCTTCACTGGAAAGGTTATAGTGAGTAGCTTGCAGAGGTAATATGTGAAAACTATTTGACTTAACAATTTGTTGGACTTGCTTTAGATTTCTTTATATTTCGATAGGATTTTAGTGTTATGAGATTGGTATTAAAGTCACAAATGTTAATATGATGAACATACTCTTAACACACAGATGCTAGGACCGATTCAAACTCGGTGAAGTAATTGATATTGGGAGGGCAGTTTTTGTTGACCTTTAACTGATACCTCGAGAAAAAGATACTCTACAGAACCTGAGAACGATTGTTTAGAGATAGTTAAAATTTTGTATTGGACCGTATATGGTCATTCCAAAGGAGAATGTAAATGGAAAGAAAGTAGAGGTAGAAGACAGCTCAGGTTTAAACAAACTCTCGGAAACCAAGATGGCATGAACGTTAGAATTAGAAAACCCGTTACTTAACTTGCTAAAATGGCTCGAAATGCTTTGTGCTTCAATGTGACAGATATTCATAAGGCTGTTAGGTTGTAAAGAAATATTGTCATATAAAGAGTCTCCGAGAGCTTCGCTTGACGACGTGAAACTGTCATTGTCTGAAGATACAAATTCATTAGCAGTAGCAGACTGGCGACAAGAGGGCTAATCAGCCCTCTTGTCGCCAGTTTGCAACTCACAGGAGTGATTTTCAAACTGCAATAGTAATCCTCAAAAAAGTGTCGAGTTGTATTACCGCCAATGCTATTTCCATTTCCTATATTTATATTTTAAGTTCCTTTATGTGGTTTACCAATTTGCAATCCCATTTGGCTTCAAAATTGATCATTCATATTTTTTATATTCTGAACTTCTGGCAGACCATTTCATACACGAAAGATTGCACGAAATGTGTAAAATATTTCTATTGGTACCCTTGTTTAGGCTTGTTATATAGTTAAACCTACCCTAACTCTAAAACTGTTTTCAATTTCAGGTTTCAATGCACTTTTTTCAAATCATTAATTTTTGTTACTTTAGCACCACATAGAGCACACAGAACAATTGTATCTCTTAGCAGTTGAGTAAGCTTTCCTTCAACCATAGTAAGATACAGCTGATGAATTATTTCAACAATCTGCTCATTTTTATTAATCGCCTATTATTGTAGATCACTAATCAGTGTTCAAATATCTTCCATTACAGAAAAAAAAATTAAGAGCCTCTTTAGCAAATTTCATAAATATAGGACTACAACACGTACAGCCTACAAGAAGAGCAGGCAGAATTATATCAAATTATTAAATTTGTTTCTTTGTCGGTCAGTTTTAAAAGTAATGTGATTTAATAAAGAAGTTAGTGTATAAAATTAGGTCACCTTCATCTAGAAGAACTTGTCTATATTGTCTTTGGCCTAAAGAATCATCACATTTCTATTTGTCAAATAACTTGAGTCGCGTTTACGTGAGTCGTTGCGCCTTTGTAAAGTTCATAATCTCTTTAAACTTACCATTAAAATACGATCTTTAATATGATTTAGGAAATCTTATAGCTTTTTTTAAATTTATCACTTATTTTTATTACTTCAATACTCGAAGTAGGCGGATAGCACATTTTTTTTTGCAACATTCAATGTATTCATCATCATAATCATCAGCCTGTTGCCGTTCAAAGAATCCAAAGTTATGAAGAGTGACTTGAAAATGCGTCATGCATTTTATTTTTGAATGACACCCTTGCTACTCATAATGAAGGGACGCTGGAAAACCTTCGTCAAAAGCATCCTTCACGTAGTTCATCTTTACTTTCTTCATCTTTACCACCACCTCCAGATTCATCTATTCAATCTTAAATAAACGATAAAGAGACTTTCGGTGCAATTATGTTATTTTTAAATGGTTCTGTTGGTAGCATTGATGGTATAACACTACAAAATCTGAAAGATATTGTAAGCGTTTCCGCCGGTGGCGTCGGCAGTATGCTTTCGGGTAACATAAATTCAAAATTTATCCCTATTTTGTATGAAGCAAAGATACGTGCCTTTGAAAAAATGGCAGTCATCCTATTGCTATTAGTTCATCTTTCCGAGGTTTAGCTTCAAAATTAGCTTGCAGGTATATAACTTTTGGTGTTATGACAAAGTTCAGCCTAATAAACTAGGCTTCGATAGTAAAGGTGGATATGAAGCGGCTGCCCATTCCTTACGAACAATTGTAACAAAATATGATTTTGATGTAATTTTGAAGATGGATGTAAAGAATGCTTATAATTCATAGAATTTATAAGATAAAAGTTCTCTGCTGAAAGAGATAGCGCGCCACATCACGGAAATTTATGAACTTGAACAGTCTGGCAATGCTATGACCAAAAAACTAATATTATTCATTCGGCAGTTGGTGGTCTGCGGGGTGACCCACTAGGTCCAGCATTATTTAGTTTGGGATTTCTAGACTCAATGTCTGGTACCTGGATGATGGTACACTGGGAGGTAATTTTGATGACATATATAAATATCTTTTCCAAATTATTAATCAATTTAAAAATATCGGTTTTAAATTATTCTAAATGGGAAATTGTCTTTGCTAAGAATTTTGCTGCCAACCATCAAGGTGGTAGCGATGGTACTTGGTGACATGTCGCGGTGTACGCTGTACAAACTCAGTAGCAGGTATTATTCCGAACAATTCCTCAGAACACTCCCCTTGGTACATGCGATAAAAAATGCTGAGAGAAACAATATCTCTCCGCAAAGCCAGGGAATCAGAGTAATCAAAAAGAACTGGGTCATCGACGATTCCAGTACCTCGACGTTGGCTGTGGTCAAATGGAAGAAGCTAGTAAAGTGGTGCCCCTGCCCAGAGATGAGAACATTATTCCATATGTGGCCGAACTTACACTTTATAAAGCTGCATGCGGTGAGTGTGCTGGAAGTACCGCCTCGCTCTGCTGAGTACGCCAAGTTTTTTAGACGCACGGTGTTTTATCTTCCAGGTGATCGCGGAACTGTACGTCACTCGATATGTCAACGCCGAGTATTCTGATCGAAGCTGCGGCAACCAGGGAAGTGCTCTTAAAGTAAGTAAGAGGCACGACAAAGGGCTCTTTGTGAACGCGCAAACTTGTGTTTTCTGGGGGTTAAATCGGACTAGATTTAGTCGACCCCAATCCGAGATTTTGCTAAGCAGAATCTCGATTTTAGACACAAGTTTGTTCTGGTACTCGTCAACGCGGTCCTGAGAAATGTTTGGCCTGCTGAACTGAACTGAGTTGGACTTAAGCGACTTTAACTTTACGTTACCTTTACGTAATTGGTATTAGGACAATTTTAATTACTGCTTTGCCAGTTTTTCTTCCTTCCGTGCATAGAATATACCTTTTTGAGTCATAAAATTTTACATCAACTTAATTTAGATGTCTCTTTTGCTGAAGAAGCAATGTTTTGGGTAGCTATCTGTCCTAACAAGAACGGGTAAACAAAGGCGCATTCTCTGGTCCTATATCCGGTAAAGTGTGCAGTAGAACTCACTTTGTAAATAATTAAATGAAACACTGACACTGATTGTATTTGATTATTGATATGAATGAGCCGTGGTTGCTCAGTGTTCGGGCGCTCGCCTTCAATTCTATTTACTCGAGAAGAACCTGAGTTCAATCCCCGGTGCCAGCACCAATGAAATTGTTAATTTTCTAATTGCAGTTTTAAGTGCTGATTTACCACGTGCTCTGCGGTGAAGGGAAACATCGTGAGGAAACCTGCATATCTAAGAAATAATTATTCTAAGATATCTGATGTCTGTCAATCCACACTTGGGCCACGTGGTGGACTACGCCCATACCCTCTGTCTAGAGGAGGCCTTTGCCCAGCAGTGGGATAATATAAAAATAAGCTTACTTTACTTTTTTCACTTTAATTAATTATTTATAACGATAGTTTGTAACGATTATGTTATTAATTATTTTTAGTATTAACTTAAAAAGTAACAATAAAAGAACGTGTGCTCGACATCTAAGATCACTACCTGAGATTAGTGTTTACAAAATTCAGTACTCTTAGATATTTATGACTCTAAGACAGGCTTGTAATATTCAAAATGATAAGGGCTACGAATTAAATAGATGTAATGAATATATTAAGATAGTAATGAAATCCTGAATGAAGATAACAGTGGAACGAATATCCCAATAGCCTTATTTTCAAATACGTGAGTATGTTCACCACTTTTTGATTTGTCACGAATAGCACAAATTAAACAAAGATAGCTCATTCTGAGTAAAAATAAAATTATTTTTTTGCTACTACATAGTTTTAATTCAAAAAGACTATTTTACAACTAGTAAAAAGAAAATGTAATACAGCCCACGAACTCGGGCAAATATAAAAATATGAACATAAGAATATAGACCAGCCTAAAAGACAAAATATAGAATAAGGAAGGACAGCTGTGAGGAATAATGTCTATCAATATCATACGTGACGAAAATAGGACTCGTAAATATTTTTAATAATTTCAATATACGTTACCATTTTAAATTTCAGAGGCATTTATATTAATACCAATTTTGTTCAGTTATTAATAGAAAGTCAAGAGATACTTATTTCCAAGTTACATGCGTAAAGACTTATTTGTTTATCAGAATAAGAGACTAATATTGAGGGTATGTTTCGTTAAAAGGTTAAAATTCCATAAAACTAATATTAATAAGTAAAATTAATTTTGTGCTGCTACAATTGGTCCTGTATCGATTTTGAGACAATTCGCATTATAAGTGACGGAGAATTCAACTACACATAAAAAGCAAATTCATATAATATGTTCTTTGCTTTTTGTGTGTAGTTGAAGGGTGTCGTAACTGTTACCGTGGCCCAGTATATAGATTTCGAGTACAATACAAGGCCCAGTATATAAAGTTCGAGTTTATTTTTATAGCTAGTTTATAAGAATACAAAAGATCAAATTAAGTAAAAATAAACAAAAAAGAGAGATCAAATAATAAAATAGCATCCCGTATGAATTTGTAATCCAGGGCTATGATTTCGTTCAAGTTACTACATACATTTAAATACATACATTATCATCACTGGACTGTTTGAATATATTCAGCAACATCAGTCAAATAGGCTTGCTGTGCAACAGTGTCTATTTTTATTTTATACAATTCAGCAACTTACAGTAAAACTAAGATTATTTTTTAAATGTTTGTCTTTTTAAAAATCTTTACACTCTTGAATTAAAATAAATTTAAGATAAATTTTCCTAAATTTTCTTCATTGGCTCGTGTCACTAAAAATATTAAATATAAAAGTTTATCCATTCTTTAGAAGTTCATTGAAATGTGA
Source organism: Graphium colonna (assembly GCA_025505425.1). Lineage (NCBI taxonomy): Eukaryota > Metazoa > Arthropoda > Insecta > Lepidoptera > Papilionidae > Graphium > Graphium colonna. The sequence continues at coordinate 378 of JAOCPS010113702.1, read as the reverse complement.
GATCAAGTTGTTTTATGGCAGGCTGAAGTACAACTGAAAACCATTATAACTAACATGAAAAAACTATAAGAAAACTTATTGACCACTACAAAGATACTATGTATTAAAATTATTCCTATAGATTTTTATTTTCACAGAAAATTACAAAAACCGACTTCAAACGTCTCAAATCGACGTTCGAAATGTTTCTACTCCGTTATCTTCGTTTTAAAAATATAACTTCAGATCTAATTTTTCTGAAAGTTTTGTAGAACCATTTTAGGTGTATATCCTATTACATGGAAAATGAATTTTGTATATCAGTTTATAAATGGCGGAGATATGTGCGAGCATTCCAAAATTTTATTTTGATTAAAAAAAAACTACTGAACCATTTTT